>PVKA01001282.1:46220-99095 GCA_004027165.1 Ctenomys sociabilis
AGAGAGAGAGAGAGAGAGAGAGAGAGAGAGAGAGAGAGAGAGAGAGAGAGAGAGAGAGAGAGAGAGAGAGAGAGAGAGAGAGAGAGAGAGAGAGAGAGAGAGAGAGAGAGAGAGAGAGAGAGAGAGAGAGAGAGAGAGAGAGAAAGTGAGTGAAAGAGAGAGACGGAGAGGGAGAGGGAGAGGGAAAATGGGAGAGGGAGAGGGAAAGGGGGGGAGAGAGAGAGAATGAGAGAGATTAGTGCTTAGGCTTGCACTTGGGCCAGAATGTCACCTTGGCCACTTACAGTGAAAAGCAAACACCCAAGGCTTACTCACTACTATTTAAGCAGTTGTGGTACAGACCTATAGGGAAAGACCAGCACTGGCAGCAAGTTGGAGAAGGCAAAGAGTATAGCAACTCACACAGGAACATTATAAGCTTAGCTGGCACTGATCCTAGGGACTATCAGATGTAGTTACCCACAAACAGTGGCAATTAGGCTCTCTTCTAATTTGGATGCCCTTTGTTTCTTTCTTTTGTCTTATTGTTCTTCCACGACTTCCACATTATAATGAATAAAAGTGGTTAAAGTAGGTATCTTCATCGTGTTCTAAATCTTCAATGGAAAGCTTTCAGTTTTTTTCCATTCAGTATATGAGCTATTGGTTCATTATAATTGGACTTTACTATGTTGAAGTATGTTTCTTATTTTAAAAATTATGCCTATTTTTTGCAGGATGTTTATCATGAAGTTGTGGAGGACCACCTGAGCAGCTGTTCTTGAAAGAAGACAGATTGTCTCCATTTTGGCTGAGTACCAGATCTCCAAACATTAGATATTATCTCAGTAGCATAAAGCAGGTTACCTTCTCTGCATATCCTCTTGGCATATGGCAAAGGTAAATGTAGGCCACCGACCTAGCTCATTTCAGTAGTCAACTACTTCCCATAATTCTCAGTCATTCCTTTTCAAGCCACACCTCCACTAAATAAAGCTGGGTGAGGCCTGGGGTCAGCTTCTTCATTCTGGAAAGCCATCTTCATGGCTAGACTTAGGGCCCCTTGGCTCCCCAATAACTATAAATATGTTTTAATGTGTTTAAACATATTTATGTGAGTTGAACTAGAAGTGGTAGATTAGAATTAACTTGGTGGGATTCCAATCATGTATCTTTGGGATTACAAATATTAACTTCTTGGACTGAGATGAGAACCAGGAAGGGACTCCCACATGAAGTGATGCAGAATTTTATCAGATGACTTTTGTGCCTCAACAAAGAATAATTACATGGTGAAATTTCAAGTTTAAAAACTTAATTTCCACAAAAGACACATTATTAATTTTCCACAAAATATTGACCCTTGATTTGAACATATTTGTCTCATGGTTCTTGCTGCTAGGTCGGTGGCCTACATTTACCTCTGCTATATGCAGAGAGGATATGCAGAGAAGGTAACCTGCTTTATGCTGTTGAGATAATATCTAATGTTTGCATAAAAATATTCAAGGAAGAGGACCTCTAGAATTTCTTCAGAAAATGCATCAATATGCTATTGAGATAATATCTTCCTTGAATGATAGAAAATAGGATGAATTTGGTGAGTAATGCTGCTAAATGTCATCCAAAAGAAAGGCAGTTCATCAAAATATTATGGTGTGGGGCCAGCAAGATAGCTCGGTGGAGTAAGTGCCTGCTTTGTCAAGCACAGGGACAAGGGTTTGTTCCATAGTGGTTCATGCCTATAATCCCAGCATCAGGGAGGCTGAAAACAGGAGAATTACTATAAGTCTGAGCTGCATAGTGAGACCCGGTACCAAATACATAAAGTGAAAAAAAATTGTGGCATGTCCTAATCTATCTTGTTTACCGAATCTAGCTCTGTGTGATTTCTACCTCTTCCCCGAAGTCTTAATAATAATGAAGGGTAAATGTTTTTGGTCGATTCAGGACATGGACAGCATAATTAAAGACTCTCAGGAAGAGAATTTCCAAAACGGTTGCAGAAAGTGGCAAGAACAATGAGACACAGGTTTTAAGTAAGGTGGAGTATTTGGAGAGTGGTTAATGGCAGCATGTTTTTACTGTAGTAAAACATTTCTAGCAGTCTTGTTTTTAAATCATATCTCCTATTAGGATGATCACATAAAGGTTTTGTCTTTCATTCTGTTGATGTGATATATTGTTTTTGTTGTGTTGTAGGCATTGATCCCTCGTGGGATGAATCACACTTGGCCATGGCCAGTAAAATTTTTAAATGTTATTGAATGAAATTTGCTATTTGTTCAAAATTTTTGCATCTATGTTCATCTACAGCATTTTTTGTGTTTTCTTTTGTCTTTTTGAGACAGGGTCTTTTTATGCAGTTCAGGTGGGCCCTGCCTTGAACTCACTTTGTAGCCCATTATAGTCTTGAACTTGTAACCATCTTCTTGCCTCAGCCTGCCAAATACTGGAATTATAGGCATGTACCACAAATATTGATTTTTTAATACATTCAGTCATAGTATGATTTTTAATTAGATAATTTAATTCATTTATAATCAAGCTAATATTTGATCAATAAAATCTTACTATAGGCATTATTTCCTCCTATTGACCAGCCTCAGGCTCCTATGTCATATCTGTGACTAAGGATGCCACCTACTTGTTTATGCCTTTAGCTCATGGCCCAAGACCAGCACCACAATGGGGTAGAATCAAGGCCAACATTAGTACCTATCGTGGGGGTACATGACTGGTCTATGACTGCTGTAACCAGTTATAAGTGATTCTGGATGGAGTAACAATTCGAGAGACTGGGTCTGCATGTCTTCCCCTGCTACTGGGACTGTTCCAGTGGCTCCATTATTAGGTAGGCCTAGGGATGAATCTGCGCAGTATTAGGCTTCACCATACCAGTCCTAAGTTCTAGGGCAAATTCTTGTGCTTTTAAGCCATGTCTTTTCCCCTGAAAAATCATACTATGCTGCCCAAGGGATATTATTAGTGAAGGTGCTTCCTTGGCAGCTTAGGCTGATGCTAAGACAATCACAACTGAGTCTCACACCTGCAAGGACCTGTGTAGTTTCAATGGTACACTGGAGGCAGAAGAACAGCTGGTGGTGATGCAGGAAAAAATACAACTCTGTCCCATGGAGACACAGTTCTCTGCCTGAGGCCAGGGCAGTTTAGGTCCCCATCTGTGAGTACTGGCCTGGTGAGAGTGATATAATATAAAGTTGGGGGCCAACGGCTGTAGACAGTTACTTGGCCTCTGATGTTAATGCTAAACTGGGTCACGTCTGAGTCTCATAGCTGCAGGGGAATGGCCAGCTTGGGAAAAGATAGGCATGGCTTGGTCTTACTCCAAGGCTGAACCATTGCATTGTAAACTTAAGTCTGTCCTACCAGCACATGAGTCTCTGCCTGATGGTAAGTAGGGCTAGTCTATCTCTGAAGTCTGACTTGTGTACAGGGCCTTACCTTTGACTGGGTGTTGGGTCTCACTGCAGAAAACTTAGAACTGGGCTCTAAAACAAAGTCACATGTAAACTTTGTGCCCTTCTCCCCAACTCTGTTACTTGAGGATGCAGGAGGGATGACAGCAATAGTCAATGGCTAGCCTAACTCAGTTTCATCAGGGAGAGATTGAGGGCTTTTGTCCAGCTTTGGGTCTCATGATGATGAGCTTGGTTCTGGGTTTGAAGTCTAAGACCTGGACTTCATTCTTTTTTCCTCATCCAAACAAGAGATGTCTCCTCCCTCAGTGGGCAGCTTAGAGTTGGGAGAGGGGTAGCACAAATAACTGTTTTTGTTCTCCCTCCTTCAAAAGTAATTTTTTAGTTGGATATGATACAATAGGCAGTAAGATTGCTCATCTGATTTACTTAGCTCTTATGAAGACAGTGGAGTGTGTGGTAGCTGTATTCGGTGTCTGTAGGGAGATGATTACTGGGGGATGTTAAATAGTAGTAGCCATCTTGCTCTGTCTTTTGAAGTTTGAAAATTTAATGTAGGAGATTTAAGACTATGGGGAGAAACTCCTGCTCCTTTGTAAGAGACTTAGAAAACCTGGAAGAAACTGACAATTCAAATGATCATTTTCCTATCAATTAAGTTGGTATTTAGGAAAATGTAATGTTAGGCTATTCCTGACAATGGCTAGTTTTTAAATAGTGATGTGGCATGATTAAAGGTCATTGCCATTTTATTTCTTCTTTTATTGGAATTTAGGATTCAATGGTTTATCTTTGCCAAATTATCGAAACTATTTTGCTACGATACAGGGAAGTTAATCCAAGAGACAGCTCCCAATAAACTGCCAAGTAGACAGTTTATCACAGTCTTATGTAGTACATGCTTAATTTAAATATTACTGATTTCTTACCACATTTTCCCAACCGATACAAAGTTAGCAGTTACTGATAATGTAGCTGTTTCTTTAATTCTAAATTGTAGTATAAGTTGATCGGAAACTCAACTCCACAGTCTTTTCCTAACTCTGAGACAGCCTTAATTTAAAGATTCCCATTAATGGCTTCATTTGACAGAATCGAGTTTTATATCCCATACATTTTTAATTTTTGTCTTCTTTGAGATGAAGTTTTGCTGTGCAGTTCAGGCTGGCCTTGAACTACTTTGTAGCCTAGGCTGCCCTCAAACTTGCAGTGATCCTCCTACCTCAGCCTTCCTAGGGATAGGATTACAGGAGTGTGCCTCCATGCCGCTTCCCACATTATCTTTTTTAAGGAAATATTTTATCATGTTTTTCAGAAAAATTTTAAAATGGAGTCTTACTATGTAGCCTAAACTGGTTTTAAACTTGTGACACTCCCTATTCAGCCTCCTGAGTGCTTAGATTACTACCGTCTCTGGCAACATTTTATTCTTAGAAGAGGATTCCATGTATTTTCCTTTTTTTTTTTTTTTTTTTTGCAGAACCTGGTATTGAACTCAGGTTCTTGTGCTTGCTAGGGAAGCTTATTCTACTGAGCCATCTCCCAGGCACCCATGTATTTTCCTTGTCTTTGAGCCAAGAGAAAAAAAATCCATTGTATTTCTAAGGGCTGCCTTCCCTTATTTTGGAGGATGAATGTGGCAGAGGATAGACTGAAGGTTTTGAACACTCCACACCAATGTAGTTATGTAGTTTTGCATTCTTTTTACAAGGCGACTGATGCTTCTCCAAGTTGGGTTTATGTTCATTCTCCTTGAATCTGGGCAGGGCTTGTGACTGTTGTGACTAATGGGGTGACTCAGAAGGGGTGCTCTTTAATGCCTAATTCTAGATAATAAAAAATAATGTAGCTTCTATTTCATACTGTGGAGGAGTGTAAGAGTTGTGTTTTCATACTAGATCCAAAAGAAGTCAATAGGCATAAATTACAGCATTTTCAGTAAGCCAGCTCACATTGGGGATACCAAATGGATCACAGGACTCAGACACTAGTTCTATTCATGTTATAGAGACAGATGGTCTCTAAAATCTATAGATTGAATAGTGAAAGTGTGAAGGGGCAGATTACTCTCTTTTAAAATTAAAGAGAGGAAATATCAGGTTTTTTTTTTTTTTTTTTTTTTTTGTGGAACTGAGGATTGAACTCAGGCCCTTGCACTTGCCAGGGAAGCACTTATTCCACTGAGCCATCTCCCCAGCCCTGGAAATAACAGTTTTTAAAACTCCAGTATCCTAAGAGTGGAAGAGAAACTGAAAAAGAAAAGTCAAACCCCAGTGACCTTGCTTTTTCCCACAACTAGACATTTGCTAAACTGAAGACATGTACTGTGAAACAGAACTGCACAAATTATGACTGTGTTTGCCAAAGACAGGGTTTCAAAAAAAAGAAAAAACTGTTATCTCTCAAGAATTTGGGAGGGCATGTTAGAGAGTTTGTTATTCCTGTTGTTTCTTTGCTGTCCATTGACAACAGAGATGCTAATGTGGTTCAGTGAATTCTTTTTTATTCTTTTCAATTTTTTTAATTAATTTTATTGAGAAACAGATAGCAATGAATTCTTGATGGTTATCTGAGGTCATTCCCGCTGAACATAAATAGGCACTCATCTGTGAAGTGTTTACTGGCTTTTGTGACCTCTCCACTCAGGAATATCATGTGATTTGTCTTTGTGTTAATAAACATCGAACACTAGTAGCCATGTTTTTCTGCCCTGACATCTGCCTTTCTCTGTTGTACATACATTCCACAGATCACAAATACAGTGAATGAACATGATGAGTAGCAATGGGCCTCACATATTTTGTGAGGATGGGGGAATAATTATAAACAGTATTTTGAATCAGATATACTTTCAACTACTGTTTCCAAATGTAATTTAGTTTGGACTTCTGGATAAGGAAAGTCTATCTTTTTACACCCTGCATTATATATCAATCATATCATATTGTATTATCTCATTTTATTTTATGCATATTTTATTTAATATATACTATTTTATCACTCATTCACAGATTGATTTCTTTGGTGATGCTATCTATTTAAAGCTATCTTATCTGCCAGGAATATAACTTAGTGGCTCAGTGTTTGCCTGGCAACCACAAGGTCCTGAGATTCCCCATGCCAAAAATCCCCCCAAATACACAAAACTCCAAATTACTGTATCTTACCAATGATATAATTTTTTATAAGTACATTAGCTAGTTGTTATATAATCATGGCATCATGCTGTGACAGTTTTTGCTGTTAATACAAAAGACTACAAATATATAAGGGTCGAACATGCTTTCAGGCATTCTCTACCCCCGTGTTTTTCTGTTTCTATCCTTAATCTTTTGGACTGGTCTCTCTAGGCAGGGTCAAGAGTTTCATCCTCTGGGCTCCTGTGATAACAGATAGTCACCCTTTTGGTTCCCTTTTCACATTGATGTTTGTTGGTTTACATGTCCAGGAAGGTTAGATCATGGAGTTAGTCACAGTTCTAATACCTGCAGTCATATTGTGTCTGATTGGTGCAGGTATGGAGGATATGTGTGTCAAGTGAATGAACAGTTCTTTTTGTGTCATTCTGTTTAAATCTATTTTCTATTCTAGGATTCAGATTCTGGTTGCATCTGACGTATCATAAAAAATGTCTCCAGTTATAGGCAGAGCTGGTTATTATACCCTGGAAAACTCTCAGAAGGTAACATTATCAATTCTGCTTTTTGAAAACTGAGAATTTATCTTCCAAGTCATCTTTATCAGTTCTGATTTTTTTTAGTATTTCTACTTTTTCCACGAAAAGGAAAGAATTGTTTGTGGTCTTCTTTTTGTCTTTAAAAACTTATTAGAAATCTCTTCCTTACCTTTTTTGAGGTATATGTGATAAATAAAATCTGTGTATATTTAAGATGTGTGATGTTGTGTTTTGATATGTGTGTATTGTGTTCTACAACAACCAAACTTTTTAATGTCATACACACTGATGGGTTTTGTTTGTCATGATATACCTCCTTTGAAACTAAATAAAAAACTCAAATATTAAGATTTTTGTAGCTTATGAGTTCATAATTGCTTCAACATCTTGGTCTATTTGTTTGGCTACTGTTACTCAGATTAGTATGTTCAAACAAGCATTTCAACTTCAAGGGAAAAAGGAAGTTATATTAGGTTTGTATTTGTTCGTAAAAGGCTGGTGATATAATTAAAAATTTATTTCTTCCAATAGTTTCATTATTTTTAATATTCTCAAGGCTTGTTCACATATTTTATGAGCTGCATGTATAAAGTTATAAAAATTTAACTTATTGTTGAATTATTAAAATACTTTTGAGGGTAAAAAGATCATTTGCCATGATCTCATTTACTACGAGAGCCAATAAGTAACTTCTAGCTAATTTCTTCAAGTTGCACATCAAATAATTCCTGAAAACACCGATTTGTTTCCTTTTATAAAGAGAAAGGCAAGTAATTTTACAGTTTCAGTAATTTTATAGTTTCTTCTCTGCAGATCTGGCATAAAATTGTTATTATGAATATGACATTTGTGTAGAGTGTGAATGAATATTTTGATACCTTAATCTGTTTTCTTTCCTTCCTGCTATTATTTATACTATTGAGAGGAAGTATGCTTGAGTGAATTTTGTTTATATTTTAGAAATAATTGTTCCTTCTTTTATATTTATTCTGACTCTGACCTGGGAGATTTGTTACCTTAATAATGACAGCAAATAATTTTCTAGTAGTTTGAGTTGAGAGAACTCTATAATGGTTGAGAGGAGTAGGAATTAGGTCATAAAGAGAAGACCATCTAGCATACTGAAAATCACTGTTTTGGTCATCACCATCTCAGAGCCCAGGAGGGCACTCACCCCGATTACTTAGGTGACTGGATGAGAAACAGCAGTTTTGGATAGGCTTGAGTCTTGGTGCCATGACTATTCCCAATTGTACTTAACTTCTCTGCATTTCAGCTTTTTTTAATCTGAAAATTGCTTACATCACAGGGTTATTATGAAGAAAATGGATAATATATAAAAGAACTTTAAAACAATGTACAGTATATACTAAGAACTCAACTTACCTCAGCCATCATTAATTTAATAGCTTGAAAAATAATATGCAAATATAATAATTCATATACAATTTAATTGTGAGCAAAGAGGAAGTAGTCCAAACTTCTCATCATTTTTTATGAGGAATATGAGACATAACTTTATGAACTGCCTATATTTTATGACATTCTGTGACAAGTTAATACTTATTTTACTCTTTATGGGGAGGCTGAAGTGGAAATGCTTTGGCTCTGAGAAAAATGTCTATGCTGAGACAATTCTGGTCATTAGTTGCTAGGCAACCCTGTGTCTCATGATACCTTGTCAAAAGTATAAATAAACACCCCTGCTGTGGTTCCTAAGTTCCTACTCTCCCATCCAGAAAGAGGCCTCTACCTGACCTCAGCTTTTGTCTCATCTTTATTTTCTAAATCTTCTCACTGTTTTTCCCCTTGAGACTGCCAAGAACTATGAAGACTGTGTCATCACGCCAGCAACCTTCTCCTTTACCAAATATGCCTATTTTACAGGAAACTCTCATGCACATGGGATTTCCATTGTTTACACAAATAAATGCAAATTGTGTGCAGCATTATCCTTAAAGTTAGGTGAAAATAAAACTAATAATACTGGGGGGTAAAGGAACACAGATAGAAGCTAGCTCAAAGGGAATCTTATTTGAAGATTTATATTTCGTCATGAAAAAATTGTGAATCTCTCATTTGGCTCTGTCTTTCAGATTTTGGGATGAAAGTCCTGGCATTTTTCAAATTGGGTGATTGAACGGAGAGTTATAAAGAGATTATTTGTCAAGCTATATATAGGTTTTAAGGTAATCCCAAGATAATAGAACATTTCTCTGGGTCTCTTGGAAGTTTTGGGGTTAGGCATATAGATCTCAGACCCAAAGAGTCCAAGGGGCGGGGGGTGGAGCTACCAGACTCCAGCCTACCTGGTAGGATTTTTGGCTTTGATGAACCCCTAGGTCATTATGAGGCATTAAGACAGTAAGAGATCCAGGAAACAGGTGCCCCCAACCTCCTCCTCTTCCCTGCAACACTGCTAGCATATTTCATTGCCAAATACAATAGAACAAGATAAATGGTGCATAAACATAAAGAATGAACAGAGAAGAGCAAATGACAGATTCCAGTATGAAATGTTTGTGTGTGCTTCAATATGAAAAAGATGTAAGTATGTACTCACTAAAATTACACTAAATAGTTTAGGAAAGTTGGCACTTCAGGGTGGAAGTGTCTGTGTCCTGCTTTGGGTAGTATACAAATAAGCAAGTCTGACTGAAGGGCTGATCTCTGACAATTTTGAATCCAAATTCAATGCCATGTTGCCATGTTAGTTTCCTATTTCCACATAATGAATTATCTCAATAACCTGCCACAGTACAAATTTGTTTTCTCAAAACTTTTGTAGCGAAGTCTAGGCACAGTGTGTCTTGATACTCTGTTCAAGGTGTGACCTGGATGAAATCCAAGGTACTGGTCCAGGCTGCAGTTCACATCTGTACTGGTGGATCCCCTTGCAAGCTGACAGGTTGTTGGCAGATTTGATTGCTTTGTAGTGTATGAGCAGGTTTCTGTTTACTTTCTAGCAATCAGTTGGGGATTGCCTTGAGCTCCTACAGAGAGTGATTCCTGCAGATGTACTCTCTGCAGGTAGATTGCAACATGTGTGCTGGATTTCTTTCAGTCCCAGTTAGATGCACCTTGTCTCTTTAATTGTTTATTTTCTGGAACCAGTTGGAGAAAACTGTCTTTTAAAGAGCCCATGTGGCTAAAACAGCTCCAGATAATCTCCTTATTTTAAGCTCAACAGATTTGGAACTTAAATTACTTTTTAGCAGTGATAGAATAAACAGGAGGAGGCATCAACATCAATGGCTAAGGCTCTTTGGAGTTCTTTGAGAACTCTGATTACCACATTGAGGCTGAATAGGTCACAGAAGGAAGGTTATGGAGTGAGTGAT
The DNA here is from genome assembly GCA_004027165.1 of Ctenomys sociabilis. NCBI lineage: Eukaryota > Metazoa > Chordata > Mammalia > Rodentia > Ctenomyidae > Ctenomys > Ctenomys sociabilis. The sequence continues at coordinate 56,657 of PVKA01001282.1, forward strand.
GATGTCATTGCTGACTGCTGAAGCTCAGGTAACTTTTGAGTCTCTAGAATTGCAGAAGTTGTAAATATAGATATCTTTAGGAGCTAAACAGGTCACACAGCTCAACCATAGTAAGAGTATTCTTAGTGACAACATCTATTTACATTTTGGGGACTAACTGCTTTATTCAGTATTACAGATGTAATCTCAACTCAGTTAAAATGCTCAGTCTAATGTAATAATAATGCAAAGTTTGTTAAGACTGGGAGTTCTCCCCTTAGTGCTGCTATGGTTTTAAAAAGGTTTAGGGTCTTCAGAGACACAATCTCCATACTGAGTCAAGACTTGGTGTGCAGGGTGCCACTGTTAGAAGATGCTAGAAACTTTGGGACATGGGACCTTTGTTCTATGGAGATTTGAAATAGCTCTTCTGTGGCCTCAATGGTGGTGCTCTTGTGAGGGTTGATATAAATGTATCAAGCTTGGCCCTTCCCGTTTTCCTCTCCTGTGGATGCTTCCACCACTACCATGCTCTGTGATGCCACGCTGAGACGATGCCAGCACCATGTTCCTCACCTCTACAATATGTGAGCAAAGTAAATCTCTCTTTCATAAGAGCCTGTATCAGGCTTTATAGTGATGAAAAGCTGATTAATACAACATCCCTATGTGGGAGAGGGAGTAGAACTTCTTACACTTTTCTCTTTCTATACCTATGAGTCTATTTCTGCTAAACAATCCAGTTGAAGATCAGGGAGGGCATGGAAAAAAGAGGATCTGCATTCTCTTGTGTTTCCCATTGGATATGGCACATACTTCCCATTAAACTTGCATGCCTCTGCTTTCTGTAGGTTTCCCCAATGCAGTCAGGCATAATCAGGGATCTGAAGTTTCAGGTATCTTAACACAGATGAAGTGTTCACTCATGACCCATGGCCATAAGCTCCTATTCAACTCCTATGAGTTTGAAAGGTCTCTGGCAGCAGGGAGCTATGAGACTAAAGATTTGTTAGTGAAGGTTGAATATATTCTCATAGTTTATGATGCTCACTTATATAGTTTGACTAATTTCTCTGTTGTATTCATCTTTTAAAACTGATTTGTAGGTGTTCTCCCTATTTTCTAGATTCTAATATTTTGTCAGTTATGTGATTTTTGTCTTAGTTTGCATATGGAATCTTTTATCATATCTAAGTCTGAAATTTTAATGTAGTTAAATTTGTCAATTTCATTCCCTCTTTTCCCTCCTTTTAAAATTTGCTAGTATTTAATTAGCATTTAACTTTCTGTTCTAAAACTCATATTTGATGTGACGATGTTAATCAAAATCTTTTCGTAATTCTTATAGACCTGACAACTAAAAATACTTGAGTGGATTACCCTCATGCTTTAACAATAAAGGGAAATATTTTTACAGACAAATTTAATGTGTCTCAAAGCCGTGTTTCAAGTAATTCTTGGTATTTATCAAGATTTATAAAAAGTTTACTACATAGAAGAAAATGGCAAAATTCCAGGTTTTTAGTAGACAGTGTTCCAGTTATGAAGAAGTAGGAGTAAAAGCAACTGACATTTATTGGCTTCTACCTTATTCCTACAATTTTGCAAAGTGAGAAGTATTGTTACCCTCCATTTGCAGAGGAGTGTACTGAACCTCAAAAGGACAAGGAATACTGCTGGACTCAAAGATGAGATCTGAACCCAGAGTCCTCTGCTTCTGCGTGTCAGGATTTGCTATTCATCTCTTGAATGACCTAATTCGTGTCTCATGTATCTGCTAGTCCACAAATAGACTGAAAGCCAATGTACATTTATACATAATATCATACAGGGTCAGGCGTATGTGCCCACCAGGATGTTGGGCACAGAGCCATTATATCTCTTTCTGCTTCTACTTATACTAAGAGAACACTCATAATAAGCAAATACCTTTCCAGCCCTTTAGTAAATCTTGCTTTTAAACATCTGTGATATCTTTGATGATGACATTTTGCTTAGTTTTTCTTTTTAATGTTAGGCCAAACGTATTGGAGAGTTTGATTGAGAAGTGTCAAGAGGGACTAAAAAACGTAGAGGGAAGTATCACTCCTGAGATGCCAATACTCCACCACAAGTTTCTACAAGCTCCTTCAGCTTCCATCCCGACAATTTGAATTTCAACTATGTTAGTCTTTCATGCTATATCTAGAAAAAAGCTATAGAACATGGTTAATATAGTCTTATGGTTAAAGGTTTTATCATTCTTTGAGAATCATATTGAAAAAAATTAATGTTGGAATCTATGAGTTAAGAATGTGTGTGCTGTGGTCAGAATTCTAGTTTCCACTCAAAATTGATGTTGAAATCTTTGTACCCAAGGTGATGGCATAGAGTGGTGGAACCGTTGGGAAGCAATCACTTTATGGTGGTAGAACCTTGTGAATAGGAGTAAGGCCCTTGTAAAAGGGGCCTTAGGGATATCCTGATCCCTCTACCATATGAAGACACGGCAAGGGAACAATCTATGAGCAAAAGCAGGATTTTTCCTAGCCTGCTGAGTTGTGAGAAACAAATTTACATCATTTAAAAGCCACCCAGTTAAGGATATTTGTTACAACAGTCTAACAGAACTAAGATTTTGTGGCCAGTGGAGAGTGATTCTGGTGGGGCTTTAAAGAGTGTCTTCCTAAGAAACAGGGGCTTTGAGCTCACAATCAGCCCACTGAAGCCACACCATGTTGAGAAGGCTGCTCTTTCATGTGCTGCACAACACTCAAGATGTGGATTCCTGAGAACTGTTGGCCAGAAATGGTGCCCAGGAAAACTGATGCCTGTGGGTGTGATGTGAACAGCTCCTGCAGAAAACAACCCAGCTTCACTGCCCCGGGGACCACTGCCTGATTAGCCTCTCTTGGAATGGCATTTAGGTTTGGGAAAGTGCATGATTTTTAACTTTTTTATTTTCCAGGAATGGATGTCTAGTTAGGTAAGGATAGCATTGGGAACCATTTAAGGTTGAAGTTGGCTCCATATACACATTACCTGGAGGGAAAATATGGCTCCTGCATGTTCTGAAGCATTAACTATTTTACCTTGTTATTGGGAATTAAACCCAAGGTGTTTGTGTCCACCTCAATCATCAGCACTTTTTATTTTATTTTTTTACTTTGAGGCAGGGTCTTTCCAAAATCCCCATGAGGAACTCAAATCTAGGATTCTTCTGATTCAGTCTTCTAGTGCTGGACTTACAGGCCTGAACTACTACGTCTAGTTTCTAAGTCCCTCACACTCTCTTCAAAAGATTTTTAACATTGTTAATAAACCCAAAATCTTAAAAAGGGATCAAGTACAGTATAAGGGTTTTTTGTTTGTTTTGTTTTTTGTTTTTATGTATTTGGTACAGGGTCTCACTATGCAACTTAGACTCATTGTGATCCTTCTGTTTTTAGCCTCCCCAGCACTGGGACTATAGGTGTGTGCCACAGCTCTGGGACTCAGTTGCTGGCTCAGTGAGCCTAGGGGTGGGGCTGACACAGCATGTGGGACCAGGGATCGAATGCTGGTCCCTGTGCTTGTCTAAGCATGTGCTTAGTCTGCTAAGCTATCTCATTGGCCCTGTGTTAGTTTTTTTAATGGCCAAACCAGAATAAAGAACATGGTTGGACTTTCTATGCCTTTCTGTGAATACAGATTGTAGAACCAGGATTTACTTAGTTATTAAACAGAGAGGCTGGAACTACTTGAGAGATACCCAGATGGCCTTGAGCAAGAGGCATCTGAACAAGATAAGAAAGAATTCCAGGTATTTGCACCCCACCCACCTCTATTTCCATAATATTAAGCTCTTGTCATTCATCAAATGAGAACACACATTGTACCTGCTTAGACAAGCGCAGTGTCCATACACACACACAGGCACAGACACACTCTCCACAACATCAAGAACAAGAAAAACAACTGTTTCTGGGGCCCAGAGGCATTACTGATCCTATGGGAACTCTTTTAAATAAAGGAGAATTTTTTTTCATTTTAAATACTTTCAACTCTTCCACAGATTCTTAGCAAAAAGAAGGTCACATGGGAAACCCACAGGTTCTGAACATTCAGGGCTGAAAGAACAAGCTCAACAGCAGTATCAATAGCAATAACATCAACAAAAATGAAAATCTTTAAAATTTCACGGTACATTTATTATGGGAAGTGAGACGCAGAAAAATTATACTCTAAATTTTTTGAAGGTAAAACTAAGTCATTAGTTCAATTTTTATATTATCATCCATTTAAAAATCAAATGTGCAATTAAGGTAGAATTATATTTAAATCTAAAATCTTCATCCTTAATAAATAATACCATTCCTTCTTGTAGAAAATAAAAGTTTTATTGGTCATAAACCATTTTATAATCTTGACATATAGACATCACGATAAGACAATTTTAGATTCGAATGTGGACACAGTTATACTTTCCATTTTGAATATTACTATTTTTTCAGTGATTTAATGTTAGACTACACTTTTGGTCTTTCTCAGCTGAGTATTCACATACAAATGATTCTGTACCAACAGGCATAATTTTTGGTGCTATTTAAATTAATACACATCTGAAATTACATAAGATTCTACATTATGCAACAGCAACAACTGATAAATGTCAAGATTTCAGGTATTCTGCTTCTATAAACAATATATTTTTATAGCTATAAACTATTACTTTCTAAGTGTCATATTCTTATCATTAGCTAATTTCAGTTATAAAGATAGCACATTCATTCTCCAAACTATGAAGATGAATTTAAATGTTTTTCTTACCTCTTACTGAGAAGTGGTTGAGTTCACACATTTCCAATAAGATTCTCTACCAAAAGGGTGATGGTGGTATTTCCATTTATCTTCAGTCCAATAACCAACCAACAAAAGTTTTAGAGTCAAGAGACCAGGGTCAAATAATATTGGGTTTTAGAAAATGGGTCAGACATTTTGATCTCTAATAGAGCATCTCTTTTGGGATGCGAAAAATTTTAACAACATCAACTCATTGATTAGAATTGTGATAAAATGAAAATTCTCATTCAGTTTTGATGCTTAGTGGGTAATGACTCTCATTTTGGTTATCTTATTTTAGAGAGTTATTTATTATCAATAATAGTAATTCTGTAGATGAGTCCCTCTTAAGGGACACCCAGTTGCTCAGATCCTATGATCCTACTCAAATCATTTGTAACCTCTTTTTAACTTTAATTTTTCATGCTGGTAAAAATTGGTTTGCTGATCTCAAGAATTCCTTCAACTATATTCTACTTTGAGTGATCAAACATGCTTTTTAAATCTGGGGATATGTCTAAAAAAGGGTGAAGGTTAGGGCTTTTACTAGCCTGTGCAGATAAACACACTGAAAAATATCTAAGTAGGGTGTCCAAAACATAACTGGTTTTCTTCTGAGACATTTTTAGATAAAACACTAGGTGTTTAAAGAACAGCATTAATACTTTGAAGTTGCTGGGGTATTAGTCTCAGTAAGACACTAACTAGAATTTTGGAGGCAAGGTATAAAATTTTCTACCAGGGAGTATTACCAGTTAATAAGTATCCAGTGTTAATAATTATACAACAGACAAGTTATGGAAAGATGTAGCTGTCAATGAGTTGTTTAAATTTATGATTTGTTCAAATATATTAGTCTGAATAAAATGCATCTATATGTGCATATATATGGGGATATGCTACTTACACTTACTCTACATGTAAATCTTTATGTGTATAAAGTGAAAATACATCTTGATTAGCCCTTCTTGGACTTTTGGACCGCCGTTTCTTCTTGCTTGCCTATAAATGCTTTGAGGATTGAGATAATTCATACAAGGTATGTACACAATCACACCCATAGTATATACATCCTAGTCACACACTGGATATAGACAGGATGTATGAGGAGTGTAACTCATCCCACTGGTCAAAGAACTGACCTTACCTGCAACTAATGGCATGGTTAATTAGCCCTGGCATATTTAGTAATATGCCAGTGTGCTGATTGAGATAGTCAGCCTTTGTGATAACGTTATCTACTCTGAGATGCAAAAGAGATAAAACATAAAACCAAAAGCCCCTTTTGACCTGAAAATTGAAAAGACAAATTCCTGAACACACACACACACACACACACACACACACACACACACACACACACACACACTTTTGTTGGCTTTATTCACTTTTGTACATGTGCCTACTGGATGGTGGGAATTGGCCTTTAAATGGGATACAGCATGTTATTTTTTTCTACACACAAAAATAGCAAATCGATTACTCACAGACTGTACATACTTACAAAATGTACTGACCACGACCAACCACAGTATTATGCACAACACATTGCTCACACATTAGTATGGCAAAGATAAATAGAAATTTAGTAATTGCTAGTATATGTTTTTCTTGAATTTCAGGCCATCTAGACCCTTCTTAACCTCCAAAAGGAATCTCTAGATGCCCTTAAACTGAGAATTGGTCTCTCCTCACCTCTCCTCCAGGGTTCAGGAGTAGTTCTATAATACTGTCATCTTATAATTTACCTGCTTCATTCTAAGACAGGTAGAAAAATATTTACTCAAATATGTGGCCTAAAATGCTAAGGAATCTAAACTAAAATAATTAAGGATGCACTCTGTACTCATTCAATATAGTTTTCTTTACACACAGCTTTTACATGTTATTAAAAGTAATGATTTCAATCAGAGATTGCTTAAGTGCTTACATTTTTTCTAAAAAAGAGTATTTAAGTTTTAAAGTAACAAAGAGTAATAATACTAGCAGCGACATTTAAAAAAAAAAAAAAAACAAGTTATACTTTTATCCCCAGAGATAAACTTTTGACATCTCTACATTTAAGATATAAAGAAAAATGTATTCTTTTCCATTGAATTCTCCCAAACACACTTAAATCACTATTGTATCTCATAATTATCACCATACTGGTTGATAATAAGTATCTCTTCCTGAAGTGTAAAACATGGGATTCTAATTTGCTATTCTATTACAGATAATTAATTCGGAGTTTGAACCCAGAAAGACACTTAATGAACTTGTATTTAGAAATGACCATATGGAAAATCATTTCCAGTAAGGCATTATTTGAGGCCCCTTTTGATGTAAGTTCTTGGTTTTTCAAATATTTACAGGTGGGAGCCCATGTTTTTCATAGCTAAGGTTGGGAATCCTCTGGGTAGAGTTAACTGGATTGCTTTCTAACATACTAGTGTTCAGGAAGAGTAATTACTGTAAATTTAACCACTTCATTCACCAAAATTTCTGTTGGGCCTTTCTTGAGTTTTAAGCCAGCAACACTTTTAGTAGCTCCTCTTCTTTCCTGGATAGCATAAAAGCAGAGATGGTACCTGTGTCTCTGGTTGTGCTCACCAGTATTGCTTCTCCTTATGAAACTCTTGAACAAATTTTTTTTTTTTTCCAACAAAACAGAAATTATGCCTTCATTTATTTTATCCTCTGGGTTATAGTCAGTTTTCACAGAGCAAACCACAATTACATAATTGTGTGCCCATAACAGATGTACTTGCTGGTATAGTGGCCTAGTTTTTGGCACATTATTGCTTGGCTTTAATTTCATATTCAACAGTCTTTATTCCCATGATTAATATCTGAGATAGCTGGGTCTTTAAAAAACTTGTAAATAACATCTTGTTGCACCATTCTGGCCCCCGCAGTAATTTCACCAAGTCTCATTGTTATTTCAGAGTCCTTTATAATGATCATCACCTTGATTTTTCTAACAGCCAAAAGTAATGTTTCAGGATTGTGTTTATCTGCATCTACACACATATACAGATGTACAGGATTTACTTTGAGAGAGGTTATGTGGTTGTGGCAAGTGAGTAGTTTAGCTGGTGAGTGTTCACAGTTAAAAGTAGCAGTAATGACCTCTGGCAGATACCACTGATTACTTATGAAACAGAATTTTTCCACCTCAATTCATCTTCATTTACATCCTTGGTCATTGTAAGCCAAATTTATTTGATCTCTGTAGCCAATAATTCTCTCAGAATTTTTTTTTTTTTTTCTGAGAGTAGGATAAAGTTCATGGAAATCTGTTTCAGCATTTATAAGACTGTTTTTCTCTTTTTGCAAAAAACAGTCCAAACTTGTGCAGTCATTCTTAACCACCTGTGTCTGCACAGATGACATTTATAATTACTCAGCTATTGCAGAATTTTATTAAGAAGGATAGAGTTACAGAGATGGAGGAGAGATTCAGCAAATTGCCTGTTATTTGCAGGGCATCAGCAGCTGACCTGCATTCGGAGAGTCCACCAAAAGGGTTACAGATGACAAGGAACACCGTTCGTGACAGAAAACAGATGCTCAGATATAGATGTGAAGTGGCAAACACTGAAGCGGACGTGGACAAGACTTCTGATTCACTGTGCACACATGCTGAGGGTGGGGATGAGGGGTTGGCTCTGCATTCACTGTGCTCTTATCACACAGGGAAATTCACAGGCTTCATTTCTCAAACACCACGTAGGACAAAGCAGGAGAGAGTAAACAGCCTCATCTCCATGGCAGCATTGTAGATAATGAGTGAATCAGGCAGGTAGAGGACTATACAAGGCTGCAAAGGGCCCAGTTTTGCAATAAATACACACATACACATACAAACCTTATCCTAATATATTGTTTTTCTTTATACGAATTGTGAAAAAAAGCTGGCAAGGGATATGGTGAATTATGTGGTAGTAGAAGTAGACAGTTCTTTTTTAACACTTGTAAAATATGTAGGAGGAAAAGATGATAATAGTTTCTCACATTTTGCCAGCAAAACAGTTAAGAATGAATACAGCAAAGACCAGACAACTTATTTTAACAGTGTACTTGTAAATAACCTCTGTAAAGTTTTAGTCACAATGTTTTTAATCTTTGTGTGATATATACAGCTATCCCCAGAATGATGGGGACTCCCTAAAATGAAAAGGATAATATTAGAATAAGCTGGGGATGGTAAAACCTTAATAATCTTGGATACAACCAAATGCCATTTTTCTCTTTTTAATTTAGGACATGAAGCTCCTGTTAAGAATTTGGTTTCAGGCTGGGGAGATGGCTCAGTGGAATAAGTATTTCGCTGGCAAGTGCAAGGGCCTGAGTTTAATCCCCAGTTCTGCCGAAAAAAAAAAAAAAAAAAAAAAAGAATTTGGTTTCAAAATTAAACCTCTAGGTTATATATTGCCCATGTAAGCTCAGTCCAACTTTTTGACTTTTCATGTCTAACCTGTTATCCAAAATATTAGTATCAGATGATTCCGAAGATTAAATGTTATTTAAGACCAAATTACACTCACTATTGCTGCACTTGCAAAGGTAGGAAAATATATTAATATATGTTATAAATGTTTCACATTGGACACAAATATAAAGGGTTATGGTTAACTTGAGTTAATAGAATCTTCAGTTTAAGCCACTGATCCAAAACTAAAAGGAAAATCAAGATTTTACTGTATGTAAAGTAGCTGGCCTGTAGAACCAAAAACCAATAATCCAAGAGGACATCATTAGAAAAACATTCAGGATAAATATATGGTAGCTGAAGTGATGGTATTATTTTCTTGTGGTCAGAAAATAGAATCATGTATCTTAAAATTTCTGTGAGTGGTACAGCATTGTCACATTATAAATGTTGAGTGATCTTCATAAGTACATCAAACTCACTACTTTTATTACTGGGTTAAGAACTGTTTTCTATCTCTTGATTTAATGAATATTTCATATATATATTTAAAAAAAGACACATGTAAAGCATGAAATAAAGAAGAAAGCTCACTGGCTTTGCCAGGGAAAGGATCCCGTACGATCCTCTGTTGCATGAACCAAAGGCATCTCATATGATGTGCAAAACTTCTGGTGCTGTGTCGCAGAGTGAAGCGAAAGGAAAATTTCAAACAATCATTAATTGTCAAAACACTATTAAATAGGTTCCTATCTTATCCATTTGATCATCTGTTTCTAAAAGCTATTAGTTCTATAAGATTTGATAAGCAACAAAGCAAAAAGGTTTTGTTCTATTTTGAGACAATTTCTAGAGTGTTATAGAAGTCAAGAATTTAGTTCTAGCACCAAAGAAAACCAAACATACTAACATCAAGCCTTTTTTCCTTGAAAATTTCATTTGAGAGACAACTATGATATCAAATGAACAGTTTTGGCTTAGTTAATGTGGCACAGATACCTACAACTGTCTTTAGGCCTCTGCTTCAATTAACTATTTATAAATTAGGTGGTTACTCTAAACTCATGAAAATAAATATTATTGCCAGTTGCTGACTCCTTTCTTCTGTTTTTGTGCGGGAACATCCTGTTCTAGCTACTTCACAGCTGAGGATTACCTGGGGCCCACTCAGCTGGAGTGGGCCCTGTTGACAGCTGCCGCTGTGTACACACATTGCCCCTGTGTACACAGGGTAGACTGTGTGTGTACACAGCACGTGAGCTAGCCGGGCCTGAGAGTGAGAGAAGACAGATTATGTCCTCGAAAAGGCATCTGAGATAAATGAGTACTTAAGGCCAAAAGAGAGTTTTAAACTAAATCTCTAATCATTAATAGTAATTTGATGGTAATTTCTACTTTAGATAGCATTCTTCATAGAGGCCAATTAGTAAGAAACTGAAAAATGTGCCTTATTATACAATTCATTATAAGTTCCAGATATAACAACTGTAATTACCATTCTCAGGCTGTGAGAATGCTGTCAGTGCTGTCACTGTGTCTACTTATGCAGGCTGCATATACAGTTAAATTGCTTTGCAAGAAATCTAAGCTGTTTCATTAATTTGGCTTGGGCCAAGTGTAGTTTGTGGTGCTAAAGTTCAGGTCCAATTGTCTTTCCCCCCTTTGAGTCAGAAGAAAACGCCAGAATAGATATTGTGAACTGGTGGTACCAATGGTACTTGAATCTGTTAAGAAGATAAGACATGGCCAGATACCCTCTGCTGGCTCAGTGGAAGGATGAATTTCAGAGAGGATACCTAGCAGGTCCCCGACATTTAACAATCTTTTGCATGCCAGATGGAGATCAGGGTTGCCACAACAATGACTCCAAGGAGGAAAGCCTTTCCGGTGCTTTGATTCCTGCCTCTTTTCTCCAGTGCTACACCTTTCACTGGTTCCCGAAGCCTTGGTAGATACTCTTGGGTCCCTGAGGCACCCTCCTCTAGAAATAGGAGAGGGCTATGCTCCAGCGGGTGCTCGTGTTGTCAGGGGACACAGCCCACTCCAAAGCACAAAGTATAGTTTCTTAAAGACCTTTCTGCTGATGAAGGCTGACATAGGACAGTACCTCTCTTAACTTCAATATGTTTTTAGAAATTACCTTTTTACTCTGGATCATAGACATGCAACCAAGTGGTATTTGTCTCATCTAAGGAAGCCTGTGTTCCATTTGGTGATTACATTTGTTATTGGAAGCTACAGGACCAAATCAAAAGAAAAACAGAAATTGCATGCTGTTTACAGGAACTCAGATTAAATATATTATTTCTGTTACTCATGAGACCGGCCTCTGACTGGCACAGAAAAACTGGTTGGTAATCTGCTACTTACTATTCCTTATCAGAATGGTAATGTTCTCAGTGAAATATTTCAGGATAATATAAAATTTTATGTTAGTCCTAATTTGATGATTCTTTTCAAGAATCCAATTCCATATATTTTCTCTGGAGTAAGAAAATAGGAATTTAATTTGTTCAGAATCACAGAGATGCACTTTGCCTTCTGCACAGGAAAATCTGTACATATAAATCCATGTTTTATGTAGATAGTATTCATATTCAAAGGCTTAATTTTCCTAATATTACTGTTCTGTATGTATACCAAGGTTTGTAAAAGGGTTGTCTGTGGAGATTTACAAGTGCTAATTCATATTTGATATTTTATACATTTCAATGCTTTTTCTTAATGATATCTGGCCTAGGAATAAATCAAATTTGTTTAAATTGTATCATAATATGGTTCTTATCACCTATTTAATTTTTTTGTGATAACAATATTCTTACTGGAATAGCAAAGTGTAAGTTTTTTGCTAGCAGTGTTTTTTTCTTTTTAACATAAAGCAAGGATTTTTTAATGGAAATACCATCACATGATAAATTGAGGCAGTGATACAAAATAACACATGTACAATGGTAATGTTATTTCTATAAGCAACACTGTGTTTTTTATAACCCACCTAATATTCTTTTCACTTGATTAAGGTTGCAAACCTTCAGTGAAGCTTGCTCTTTCAAATTGAAATGGAATTTTTATTTATGGGCCTTCAGTCAAAGGGCACAACAGTTTTTAAAACAAGTCAATATAGTTAACACTCGCTTTTCCTCCCTGGTCTCCGAGAAGAAAGCCAAGCGAGATTTAGCACGGATGGATGTTTGCAAATACCACACCTGCATCCCTGGGTTCCCTTTCAGTCTAGCACAGAGGAAGGGGCAGGACGGACACAGCAGCTGGGGTGTCGCAAGTTTTGCAGCATGGACTGGAAAACGTTCTGCTGCCTGCCTTTGAGCTTCTTATTTGAAGAAGTATCTGAGGAAATGGATCTCCGGGCCTGATCACTTTGTGTTTTGATTAATTTCTCCTGTTCCCTAATTTGTCTCTGTAAATGGTTCTGGATGGCAACTCCCAGGGACTCTGGGTCCAGGGAGGCACCATACACTTCCCAGGTCATGCCCTGATCATCCCACACGACGTCCCTGACACGCTTGGACTGTTTCAGCTTGGAGTCTGAGCCCAGCTGCTTTTTCTTCTCTCCTGGTGTGAGCCCCACCTGAGCAGCAGCTGCTGTCACATTTAGCTTTTGCTCCTTGAGGAATTCGCTGACGCGGCTGGCCCTGCGTGGGCTGGCTTTGACTGAGCGATTAGGGGTTCTCTTGCCAGAACCTGGGCTGGAGTCCCCCATGGAATCGGATGGCAGGCTCAGACTGATAGCTGTCTTGGTCTGTCTGTTGTCTTCTGAGATGCCCTCCTGGTTCTTCTTCAGTGGGGAGGGTGTGGATCCTGTGCCTATGTTTTCTTGGGGTTTAGGATTGAGCAGTAGTGTCTTAGCATCCAGAGCACCAGTGCCAACAGATTCTTGTTCTTTTACTATCCGAGGAGACTCAGGCTTTTTCTCCTTTGACCCTTCCTTATTAGTGGGCTCCAAACTCCTGGGCTGGACATCTTTGCTGGTGCAGGAATCAAATTGTTTGAAATTTGAGCTTATTTTGGGATCATTTGTTGTTTTCACTACAGACTCTGAGAGCTTGGTCTCAGATTTCTCCAAACTATGACTGCTTTCAGCTTCCTGGCCTGAAAAGCTAGAAATCTGGTCAGGGGGACTAGACTTCAGTGAGCTAGAATCAGGACCTGAAAGCTGTCTAGAAGCGGGTTCTTCCTTGGCTAGGGGCAGTCCTGCTGACTTCTCTTCCTCTTTACACACATCCTGGGCAACACTGCAGGCTGTGTTGATCAATGATGCAGTGTTAAGAACTTCGTCTGGTAGGTCCACTGGTTTCTGTTTCCCTTGGACAGCTGCAGAAACAGCTGCCACTGCCTGGATATACACCTGTGGCATAGTGCCAGGGCACTGACCCGACTCCTGGGGGGCTGGCACAGTATTGGAGAGCTTGAACACATGGCTCCCGCTGCCGCTGCCATGGCAAATGACATGCAGTTGCTCTTGTTCCAGAAACTCAGGGGCAGGGATTTCCTTTAAGAATGCAGTGAAGATGCTGGGGCTGGTAGAGACAGATCTGCTCTCAACACTTGCCACTGCCTGCACCTCTGCATCTTGCTGGGCCCTGCTGGGGACTACCTTGATCTTGCTTTCGACTTGGCTGGTCATTGTGCTGGCTTCTTTGAATTTTGACAACGCATGTGCTGCCAATGGCTCCTTCTCTGGATCTTGCAGACACATTGAACCTTTGCTAGTGAGGTGGGGTAGATGAGATGTCTCAGATGTTACACCTTGGCTGTCTGAGGAGGCAGTGGTAGGGGTTTGCTTGTTTTCTGAGCATCCATCTTCTCCTGCTGAAGGTGCATAGGACCTCCCTGTGGAGTCACAGAACGCTTGCGGCCTTTCTTCTTCTTGTTCCCCTGCAGTCGAGGATGAAGGACTAGACACCATGGCTGCAGTACTGGGAGTCTGTGCCATTCCCTGAATGGCTTCTTCAGGAGGAAAATGACAGCTTGACCTCGCAGGTTGCTCTCCATTTGAGGTTGTCTGTAATGTCACCAAGGAATCTTCAGGTGCCCCTGAGGTACTGGCCCTGGGCTGATCACCTGGGGTGACCTGGGGAGGGTGCTGGTGGGCTGGCATTGTGAGTGATGTCTGTTTGCAGTACTTTGTGCCTGTAGGACTCGGGGCTGTTTCTATGGATTCAGCGCTTTCTGACAGCTGGGAATCACTGGGAGAGTTGCATGTGGGAGATGCTTTGTCCACCTCATTAAAGACACCAGGAGAGGACATGTCTGGCTGGGCGGTCTCATGCTCGCAAGCCTGCATCACAGCCTTGGCAGCTGCTCTTGGACAGAGGCTGGGTTCTGCAGGCAAGCCCGCAAGGCCATTGGTCCCCTTGCCCAGGAGGCCTGGTTGGGGCTGTGTTGAGGAAGACTGCAGTTCGTAAGGCTCTTCTTTTCTTGCAGCTGCAGTCAGCGAAGCTTCTGTGGATGTCAGAGGGTCAGGTACAGTCCCCATGGAATTCCTCGCTAAGGACTCACCAGCACTCTCCTTTGAGAAGTGTTTCTACTGGGATGTGGTCAGAGTTTAGGTGAGGATGCTGTCAGGGATGATTCTTCTGAAGAACTAGCCTGGGGATGAGAAAAACAGTGCCATTAATATGATACACCCCAGACTAAATATGTATCCAATTACCATATATAAAATCACATGTAAACACATTAAACCTTTTATTTCCAATCTGTTAATGGAGAATAGACTGTGAGAAGAAAGATTTTGAAAAATTATTTATATTAAATAGCCATTTTTTGATATATTAATTTCTGCTTGCATCGTACTGCTGTCTAGAAGTAGATTTTAGTGTAAACATCTATGTTTGATAACTACCTCAGAAGTCACTTGTGTAATCTGGTTTACCAGAAATCAGAAAATCAGGACGGGCCAAATAATCCGCTCTCACCAGATTAGAGCACCTGCAAGCAGGTGTAGGAGCTGGGGATTCGATACCCGTGCCTGTCATGCTGGCCCCACCCTCAGGGCGTGCTGAGGCTACAAATGAGACTGGGCATGGTGTCGCGCACATGTAGTTCCAGCACTTGGGAGGCTGTGAACAGCAGCATCTAGAGCCCAATCTAGTAGTAGACCCTGAACACCCTGTACACCCTTCCCTAAAATACAGAAAAAAAGAAAAACCTGTAAAGGTACTCCAGTTAAATCAGTATGTATTAAAACAGGCCTGAATAGATATAGCATATCAGAAATAAAATGTTAAGAAATAGATCGCAAATAAAGGAGGATTTAATATGTGATGTTGTAGTGACAAAGGATGGAATATTTAATATAAGGGGATAGTAAACTATTCATCTGGAAGAGAATAACAAATCGGAGCTTTATCTTATACCAGTTCCAAAAGTAAAGCTTAGATGGATCAAAGGTAAGATAAATAAAATTAAAACCCTCTAAGAAAATCTAGAAACCATCAGGATACTGTAGGGGCAGGGTGGCTGGCTCTTTTCTTTGATGAGGCAGAAATTATATTAGAAAATTTGACTGAAGTTGAAAACTGTTTCAGGGCAAAAGATACAATAAAAATGGAATCAATTTGAGAAAAAAATGCTTGATGTCTTAGAGGACAGGAAAATATCTATAATATAATGAGAACTCGTAGAAATTTAAAGAGGGCCAGGGATATAGCTCAGTGACACAGCGCTTGCCTGCCAAGTGCAAGGTTCTAAGTTTGCTTTCCAGTAGCAAAACAGAAACCAAAACCAAACCAAAAAAAAAAAATCCCCAAAACAAGTTTCTACTAGAAAAAGACCATAAAGAACATGAAAACACAGCTTATGCACTGAGAAACTAAAATAATCAACAAGCTTATGCAAAGATCAGATTCATCTGAACCAAATAAGTTCAAATTAACAATGAGGTTTTTCTTTATATCAATTGCACTTGCAAATGTATAAAAAAGATGACACCATGGCGTAAGAAGACCTAGTAAAATAATTTTTATTAAGTGTAAACACAAGGATTGCTATAGCTTTGTGGAACAAGTTTAGTTTTTAAAACTAATACACATTTCCTTGACCCAGTGATACCAACTCTTATGAACAAAAATAAAATGCCAGCCTGTGTAGATCTAGGGATATGTAGGTTTGTTGAAGTGCTACTCATAAAAGCAAAATGAAGCAAACCAATCCTCATTGATACATGGAATGCTAGGGTGTACCATGACATAACCCTACTGTCACATACCGGGCAAGTATTGAAACAAATAACTAGTTAGACTCTGACTTTTCACTTGGCAAAGATTTCTCCAAGATATGGTCAAGTGAAAAATCAAAGTGTACAAAGGACTGTCGACATTTTCATTTTTTGGTAAAACTCATCAAAACACTCTGTGTGCTTATGTCAGCACATAAATGTAAAATAGATGGGTGTGTATAGGATTATATCAATTCAAAAAACATTAAAAACATGATATATTAATTATTAAAGGAGAGTGATGAGTTGGAGGCAGGGAGGGGAGATGGAGGTACCCAAAAGTGTGATAAAGTTCTACAAAACTGTTTAATATGACCAGGGATTTATACTTAAGGTCTATGGACAAAATGAGTGTATTATCTCTGTCATTAATAGGCTATGTTACATTAGGCTACTCATTTAATTTTGGACCTCAGCTTAAGTCTTTGGCATTCTGGATTATATGATTCCTAAGGACTTTGCCTCTGGCATTCAAGGATCCTAATTCCTTTCCTCTTCTCATTCCCCAAAACCCCTCTAATTTTCAAGGCTCCACTTGAACCAGATTTTCCTTTTGTAGCCTTCAGGTTAAAGTCTGTTATTATTTTAATTTTTAAAAAATAGTTCCATGCTGGCTTTGGTTGCTCCAGCTTCTAATCCAAGCATTGAACCTACCAATTTTTTTTTGGCAATACCAGAGATTGAATTCAGGACTTTATGCATGCCAGGCAAGTGGCCATCACCCTAGCCCAATCCCAGCACTTGGGAGGATGAGGCAGGAGGATCATTGTGAGTTTGAGACTGGCATGGGCTACATTGTAAGTTCAAGGCTAGACTGAATTGCATAGTGAGACCCTGTTTCCCCTCCCAAGACAAACTAACAGTTCCTTCAAGTTGGTTGTCTTTATCCTTTGTATTATGATCTTCACAGCTGTTTTGAATCACTATTACTTGCATAAATGCCCCATATATTCATGAATACTGCAAGGCCTAGAAGGAAGGAGGAGAAGCTTACTGATTCTTTTCTGTTTATCATAGGGCATAGAGCAGGTCTTATGTACAAAAAGTTGTTAATTGATACTGTTTCCCTCTGAAATAAGCATTCTTAAATCTCTGTCAAATTCTAAAACTAGTAGGAAATTTTAACACATAACATGAAATATTAATGAAAACACAAAAAGTGTTTTTAGAAGAAAATTATAGTAAATTTGACATCCAGGTTTAGATGGTTAAAACCAAGACTGGACACCTGCTAATGAAAAGCTGGCCAGCCCCTGACAGCCCGGAATGCAACCTGTCCATGGATTCCGTAGCATGAGCCAAGAAGCCTAATGTTCCAAATAGGACTATGAAACATGAACAGCTGAAAGTTCAACTGAAAGTTAAATAGCTTCAATGAAGAGGACTCCACAGTATTCTTAGAACTCATTCATTGTGTTTATTTTCATTTTCCACCCATTGTTGACTGTGTACTCTAACTCTGAAAGAATATTTAATTTTGTTTTGGTACTAGAAGTTGAATTAGAAATCAATTCAAGAAGAAAGAAGAAAGGTCCAGATTGTTTGACTAACACCTGTTAACGTGAAATCTCTTGTGTTATTAGTAAGTAGAAAATCAACATAGGTCTCAGACACAACTGCTAGTGGAATTACCACAGCATCTCCATGAGTCCAGGAGGGACTTTCCTAAGCTATACAATGACTGGGCCAGCCTAGCTATCCTCCACCAAATCCTGGAAGTCCATGAGTTGAACAGAAGAGAGTTTGTAAATGCAATTACTTGGCTAGGTGTATACATCTTTATTATCAAAGTCAGCCCATTATGATAAGATTTAAAACTTCTAAAAAGGAGGATGCACCTTGAGACTATAATATTAACAGAAATCATCCATAAATATCACAGTATTTGTCTTATAGGAGAAATTTCAATAATAAATAAAGAGCAAAACAAAAGACAGGGTCAGGCAGATGCTCGCTCAGTGGAATAAGCACTTCCCTGGCAGGTGCAAGGGCCTGAGTTCAGTCCCTGGTTCTACAAGAAAATAAAACAGAATGCATTGTGAAATCCTGCCTCAAAAAAAACAAAACAAAACAAAAACAAAAGACAGATAATAGAAAGTAGAGACAGAGCCTTAGATGCAAAGGGGATGGGGTGGGGGGAGATAGCAAAAAAGAATTCAAGAAAATATGGGAGTACAGCTTTTGCAATGGGAAGGAGACCAAGAATTTCAAGGAAGAGGGAAAGAGGGGAGGGCTAGGTAGAAAAAAGAATGAAGACATGTTAGGCACCTGTACCAACTCCCCACGGTAAATGTAATCATTGTGTACTACAAAAATGTAGCAATTGAAATAAAATGAATAAAAATGAGGTTGCAAATGGCTACCCCCAGATGAATAAATCATTTCTGCAAAGGGTGCTTTTGTGTGCACATGTGTGTCCTGCAAGGCTTCCCTCTCCCTTCCCTATCCTCTCCTCTGCTTCTTTTCATCCTTCCCTTTTCTCTTTCAAATTTAAGAATCCTTCATAAAAAAAATCCCAATTTCTCCCCTCCTGCTTCTATTTCAGATCAGAAGATTTACATTTTTTAGATGGCAATCACTGGGGACCTGTGACAAGACTCTCCCTGTGGCCTGAGTCTCTGGGCCCTGCCTGAGTCAGTACCATTAGGAGGATCCTGTGAGCAGCTGACGCTAAGGGTCTTGTTTTAAAAAGTGCAGACAGTGTAGACAACCCAGCTACTTCCAAGGGCAGTTTAACCTTGTGCTCAAGATCATAGATTCTGAGGTAGACTCTTTGGTTGGAATATATCACTTCTACTTTCGAGCTCTACCTCTACATGCCCGGGTAAGTAAGCTTCAGGGCCCCCGCTTCATCTATAAAGATAATAACCCTAGTACTGCCTCATTGGGTTTTCATGAGGACCAGACTTTGCATTTAGAACAAAGAACATCGTGGCACACATTAAGCACTATATAAAGTATTAAGTTCTTTTAAAAACCTCAATATTGCAGCTTTAATCTGTGTTAAAAATGATTCTGACACTTTTTAAAATGGTAAGGAAGACTTTACTCAGAACTATAAAGTTAAGTGTCAAGTGGGGGAGAGAATGGATTTAAATCCAAATAAGAGTAAGAATTTATAGCTGAGGAGTGGGTGGTGGATGGAAGAAGATGGACAATTACTGAGAGGAGAGGAAGTGTCTTGTTAAGTGTTTTAGTTACTCTTCTGTCATTGCTGGGACAAATACCCGATACTCAAGCTTTGGGAAGAAAGGGTTTATTTAACTCACAAATTACTGGGGGTTGCAAGACACTGGAAGAGAGGCTGGGGTACTGCTGTGTCCAGGATGACCCTCTCCATCCTGCCCCTAAGGCTCCGTCCTGGTCCTCCAGCCATGCCCCTCAAGCCACTCACTGTTCTTCCAGCTGTATCTGCCCCATAAGCTACATGAGGCTTTGGGGGGACAACTAGACACAAACAATAACATTCCTCCCCTGAACCCCCAAAGTCTCATGCACATCCCTTTGTCCAAAAGGCATTTTAGTCCATCTCTAAGAGTTGCCAATGTCCCAACAGTTTCAGCATTGCTGAAAAGTTCAGGTCCCAAGTCTCCTCCAAAATCCAAGGCAAACTCAACTGTGAGCCCCTGTACAAATAAAAAATTAAATACATCCAACATTCAAAGATACAAGATAAACACTGCCATTCTCAAAGGTATACACAGAAGGCTACAAACCACTGGGGCCAACACAAGTCCAAAATCCATCAGGGCAAACATTAAGTCCTATAGTTGCATGTGGAACACCAGAAGCAATCTGTGGCAAATTGTGAGCTCCATGTGGCTCCACCCTTATGACACTTCTGGTGGTTGGAGCTCCCATAGCGTCTTTCTTAGGCTGGCTTTGCTCCTTATTTGTAGTTTACTTTAGATGATCCACGTTCCTGGCTTTTCCAAATTTCTGGGGTTTCCACTGAATAGGCTTCTCACTCACAGCTTCACACACTGCCCTGTCAGGGGCACACTGCCTGGCCTCCCAGGCCTTATCCTGAAATTGATGTGGAAGCCTTCTGAACCTCAGAACTCCTGCATTCTGCATGTACTTAAACCAACGCCACAGGTCTGATGCCGGGTGGAGCAGTAGCCAGGCTTTCCTCTTTCTTAGCTGCAGGGGTTGAATGCCTGAATGGCTGACCACTCCGACCCTGATTCAGAGGAGCAAGTTCTCCATGCCAGAGCCACTCTGCAATCTGGTGTGACCACCTCCTCCATTCTGGAACCTGGTATGGCTGTCATCTCCATTCTGGAGCATAGGACTCTGTGGCTTTCTCCCTAAAGCAAAGTCTCACTTTTGTGATTCTGAGGCTACAAAGGGTGAGAATCTGCCATCTCCTGTGATGCCTTCAGGACATCTTTTCTACTCTCCTGTTCCTTCTCAGCAATGGAGATCTCAGCTCTATCTTTGTATTCCACAGCTTTATTGGAGCTTCCTTTCTGGCTAAATTCACAACATTTTAAAACATTTTACTGGGCTCTTTAGTTTTCACTCTCAACATAAATCTGACTAAGAGTCCCCAACAAAAAGCATGCAACTGCCTCGATATTTGACTGCTTCTTTGAGATTTCCTTTTAAAGATTGATTAGTCCTCCATGTTTAATCTCAGGCTCAGGCAAAGTCTCTGGACATGAACAAGATTCACACAAACTTTCTGCCAAGCCAAAACACAAATGATCTGGAGTCCAACAATCAATGCAGTCAGTCCTTCCTCCTAGAAACCTCCCCAGCCTGGTCCTTACCAATTGGCTTTCTATCAGTCTTCTGGTCTAAGCTCTGACCAGAATCTCCCCTACAGAACAGTCAAAAGCTGTTCCAATGCTTCTCTTGTAGGAGACATCTCTAAACATTTCCTATCTCTTCCCATAAGCCATTCCCAAAAGCTTATAATCTACATGGTCAAGTTTAGCCACAGCAATGATCCCACTCCTCTGGTACCAAATTATGTTTTACTTATTCTTCTCTCATTGCTGGGACAAATACCTGACACTTAGGGAAGGAAAGGTTTATTTAGCTCATAGTTACTGGAGGTTTCAAGACACTGGAGGAGAGGCTGGGGTGCTTCTGTGTCCAAGATAACCCTTTCCACATCTCTGAGAAAGCACAGGCTAGCCAGTTTAAATGGTTCAGGGCTCTCTGGCCCTACCCCTCAGGCCCTGTCTTGGTCCTCTCACCCCGCCCCTCAAGCCAATTGCTGCTCTTCCAGCTGCATCTGCTCCATGACCTACATGAGGCTTTGGAGGGACAACTCGACACAAACCATAACATTAAGCCATATTAAAAGATTCTTATTGAAAGGAGGCCAGGCTGTCACATGTCAAGGACAGGGGAATACTCTCTAAACTGATTCAATAGGGTTCCAAGGATGACATGAGGCATAAAATCAAGGTCGAAGTGTGAGATGAGGACTCAGAGGAGCCTTGCTGATGTTGTCTAAGGAGAGATTCACTGTTGCCTGTGCAGCAAATAAAGATTTTTCTTATAAGATGGGAGCTTTAAAAATACTTTCTGACTTCGACATCCATTGTCCAGAAGCTACAGGTATCACTGAGTCTGTCTGTACATATAATAGGAAATACATCCTGGATAGCACCTTCCTTTACTATTTCCAACAATAAGATCATGGGCAGATGTTTAAAACCTTGCTATGGCAATGCAGAAATGCGGCAGGATTAATATAATCTGTGTTTATAGGGAAGGAAACAGAGAACCAGGAACCCATTCAGAGCTGAATAACCACTGTTGAACTGGATTCTAACAAATGTACATGCTTTCTTTTACCTGTAACTACAGAAAGAAGATGAAAAGAAGAGAGAGAGAGAGAGAGAGAGAGAGAGAGAGAGAAAGATTTGAAGGAAGAGGAAGGTAGAGAAGGAGTATATTTCCAAAGGAGAGAAAGCCTTCTCTTTGAGTAGGTGGGACAAGAAGTGACTATGTGTAGAGTCATAACTTATCACCTTATGCAAAGCCTGGCCTGTTGACAGCTGACACTGCCAGTGCTCATTCTGAAAATACTGGGTTCTACAACTACACGATGCTGCCTATTTTTGTGATAGACACCAACGTGTAATGAAATAGGCAGTTGGGAATCTCAGTCCTTTGTTACCTTCTCCAAAGTGGCTCTGATGGGCAGGGCATCAGGCAGGAGAAATAGTGCAGACCCATGGGCTAGGGGTCCAGCTCGTGCCCATGCTATGTACTGCCGCATTGCTAAATGCAGCCCAGGGCGGCACCACATCTCTCGTGATTCTGGGGACCTTAGTAAGCACCTCTTTCTCCAGGGATTCCAAAGCAGATTTTAGTGTTTCAGTGGCTGATGAAGAATATGGAAAGAGAAGGAGGAGGTGATAGATGGCTAGTCTTCAAGAGAAGGCAAAAGTTATCCTACTCCCTATTCAATCAAGTCTTGAAGAGAGGTGACTCAATCCCAAGAAATACTACAGGTTTTGGGAAGAACAGTTCCTTCTTCCTTTAAGAAACTCCTAACAGCTTCTGAAATGGACTTTCTGGAGACACGATCTGAAAGATGACTTCTTTCTTTCACACTTTGGCTAAGGCAAATTCAAAGTATTGAAGAGAAAATAAGTCTAATTTTCTTAGTGCTGCTAACAGTGTCCTGTACATATAAAAATGAAAGTAGAATCTTATAAGAAACATGACATATCATTTCTTCCTTATTGCTTTGTTGAACCCTTTCTAGAAAAATGCCAACATGGCATGGTATCTTACTGAATTCTACTGTCTCCTGGACTGGATAAAAGTCAGAATTCTAGGGTTACCTGTATTGGACAATAACCAAGAGATTAAGAAAAGTTCATTAAGAGCAGGACATGGTGGCTCATACTTGTAATTCTTGCCCTCTGGGAGGCTAAGGGAAAACGATTGTGAATTCAATGCCAGCTTGGATAATTTAGCTAGATCATGTTTAAAAAACTAAAAGCTAAACAAACTAATGTAGTGGTAAGGTGCCCTAATGTCATGGCACACTTGCATCCAAGTGCTACCGCCCATATGCACGCATGCACTTGTACATACTCAGGCTGAAGAAGCATCAAATGCAAGTTGAGCAGTGTATTCTAATGTAACAGCAGACTAGATTCATGCAGCACAGCAAGCATTTATTGGTTGCTTCCTGTATTCTGTGAGGAACTGATTTAATTCCCAATGACTTGCGTAGAGCACCCCTTTACAGATCTGGAGTTTGAGGCGTAGTTACACAGTAAGTGATATGGGGCAGATTTAAACCCAGACCATCTGGCTCCTGAGTTCATGTTGCTAACCAGTTTGACACAGTGGGAGAGAGATGTTTTGTGTGGAGCCAGCCAACTGGCTTAGGCAGGAAGCATCATCAGGGAACAGAAGCAACAAAAAACCCCATCGAGGGTTGTTGAGACAAAGCAGCTTTTATACCACCTTACCAATTCAAGAGGTAAATTAACCAATTCAGAAATCTTTGCTCTTTAAAATAACTAGTGCAATTTAGATATTTTCAGGGCCTCAGACTTCTGAGATGCTGTTGAAAATTACTGACCCTCTATCTAGAGATACATTTGGGTGTGTGCACATCTCTTGTTTACAGGTGATTTCAGGGCTTTTATGTCTGGCAGAAAGAGGAAAATGTTTTTTCTGCCTACTTCTTTTCTAGATTCTCTGGCTGGAGAAATCTTTCCAGATTCTCTGACAGATCTGAGACCAACAAAAGACAGATTGTCAGGAGAAAAGCATAAACATTTTCTAACAGGAATTTTATGTGACACAGTACCTTCATCAAAAAAGGAAGACTTGAATAAAAGGCTAATAAGCCTGAGTGTTTTCACACTAGGTTTGATGAAGAGTGGAACGTGACGGGAAAATGTGACCTAAAAGAAGGATACTGGGGAAACTGGGCAAGAGCTGTTCCTGAAACTCCACTTGGAGTGCTCTGGTCTTTAGAGAGAAGGAAGCCCCTGTTCTGATCTGTGTCTAGGAGTTCCTCTAAAGCCTCATGCAGTCATGGGGCAGCTTCTAGAGTTTGTGCTTAATTATTGATCCAGTGCTGCTA
Source organism: Ctenomys sociabilis (assembly GCA_004027165.1). Classification (NCBI taxonomy): domain Eukaryota; kingdom Metazoa; phylum Chordata; class Mammalia; order Rodentia; family Ctenomyidae; genus Ctenomys; species Ctenomys sociabilis. The sequence continues at coordinate 81,161 of PVKA01001282.1, forward strand.
CTATAGGTGTGAGCACTACTCATGCCCCGGAGTGGGTAATCTGCATTACAATATAAGGAGTTGGGAAGGCTTTCTAGAAGCCTCAGATGCTCCTCTTGTTTTGCTCTTTGCTGTTTTCCCCTGCCCTCTGCCTTGAACAGAAAGCTCCACTAACTGTGAGCTAAATAAACTTTTCTTAATTTTAGGTGTTGGGTATTTTGTACAGCAATGAGAGAAAAGTGAGACAGCCTCTTTGCTCACAGGGGCTCTGTCACAGGACATCTGAGGACTTGCTTCAGGGGGGGAGGAGGAAGTCGAGAGTTCTTTCTACTTCTCAAATTCCTTCAGCCCAAAGCCTGGGTACCATATTGCGGGGTGTTCTCTTCTGACTCCTGTCACTGAAAAGCTTTCTGAGACTGTATTTTATTAGCCTTTCCTCTAAGGTATCAAAGCAATGTCATAAATTGGAATTTTTGTGCCTCAGAATTATAGAATTTATATGAAATAGAGAGAGTTAAATGCTCAGCATGGTGCTTACAAAGCAAGAGTTTTGCAACCACAAACTATTATTATTTTAAAAATTATTCTGGGCCTGGGAGATGGCTCAGTGGAATAAGTGCTTCCCTGGCAACCCCAAGGGTCTGAGTTCAATCCCCAGTTCCACCAAAAACATATTCTTTTGTGTAATTTATAATGAAGACAGTCATCTATATATATAACCCACCTTAAATGGTACAGCATTTCAGTAAATTACTATCCGTTCTCATAAACCACAGCTTAAAGATTATCACTTGAAGAAGTAATGTTTAGTTAGCATAAAAATTAAAAATAATGAGGTCTAACTTTAGATAAAAGCAGATATTTAGGGCCTTTTCCAACACAAGCAAAGACTTAGATTTTAGTAACCTTGAGAAATTCATCCCTCAGATTTTCTACTATCAAAGTAATTAATGGTTAAATACAAAATCGCTGTTTGAAATTTCAAGAGTAATTTAAAAATATTTGAAACATTATCCAGAAGAAGTAGTTAAAATATTTAGGTTTATCTATTTATTTATATATTTACCTTCTCTAATGCAGCAGGGCTATCATCTTTTTGTTTTACCTGACATATTCAAATCTGAATGTTTTTCTCTTTTATTCCAATTCAGCTTTGAAGGACTTCAATTGCAAGTTTATTTTAATTGCAAAGTATGCCACAGGATCTCAGGGCTCCATGGTGGTTAAATAAGCTAATAAAAGTAAACTAAGTTTTGTATTTGCATTTTTTTTTTTGCATTTGCATTTTAAAATCTTGTGTTAGCTATGATCAAAGCTGTTCTGCATCCCAATTTTCTGCAAGATATATTTAGCACCAGTAATGTAGCATTCAGCTTTACAAGTAAGTGTTCTTGTGCTTGCTTGCTCCACCCCAAGCTTGCTGAACCTGCTGTCTTTCCCTCCATTGTTCTGCTGCAAGTCCCTGGGCTCTTATTAAGGCAAGCCTCTGGACTCCCTCCTGCTTTCCCTCCAGTGGAGGCATCTTCCAAGTGCAGAGCTGAGCACCAAGGTGGAGACTTGGGCAGAAAGTCGAGGAACGATTTCTTCTTCTAGCTCCCTTAGAGCACCAGTGAATCTCTGCTCTAGGTCCCACGCTTGGCTCTCCAATCACACTGAACAGTGGATAAGACAGTGTGGCAGGCATATGTGAAAAGTGTGTCCTTTGGGGGGTTCCTTGGCTCCTAAAGGACACCAAAATCAGAGGACAGGAAAAGGCATGAAGCACATTCCCTGGCCTGCCCCTGGGCCCTGCTGCCCTGCTGCCCTGCTGCTGTTAGTGCTGGAGTGGATGTGGGATGCTCTGCTTGTGAGAGGGAATAGTTTGCTTTGCCAGGGTCAGTATCTTTGGGCTTAAAAAAGAGAGAAAGTTGAAGAAACTTTACTCTCTTGTTTTATAATCCATAAAACACTATCTCAAGCATCTTGCATATGTGAAAGTATTGAGTTTTGCCCAGGCGATTTCAATCTACCTAAGGAGACAAGGTATATTCACTTGGAAGTTCTAAGTGAGAAAGAATATAATTGAGTGCCTTAATGCTGTGGTAATAAGTTACATTTGCTAAGACATTCAGATCAGGGAGAAAACAAGTATCTCTAACTCTAACATTTACATCAAGATGTAACTACTCTGTGGATTAGAAAACAGTTGTCTGTGTAGGGCCAAAGAAAAATGGACATTTGAAAGTAAGAGAAAGGCAAAACAAGCAATGGTAAAAAGAAATAGTCTTTGTTTACAAATAAAATAATCCTTTTAAGTTACATAGGCAATTATGAAATGCTGTTAGCATCCTTTCATTCATTTAATAAGCTCAGATATGCTTTTGAATATCTGAGCCATATATTCAAAGAGATATACTTATGTCTCCAAGTGGCTCATTGTTCCCGTAAACCATTAAACAGAACTGAAGTGTGGTGGACAAAGACAGTCGCCACTAAATGTACTACACAAGTGGAGTCTTCATTTTATTCAGAGCATAGTTTAGGGCGCAGAATCTTAAGTTCTGTAAGGCATACCTAATGTGGGTAAGAGAAAGTAGATATTTGTCTAGCATAGTGCTTCTCACCCTGGTACTATGAACATTTTGGACCAGGTGCTTCTTCGTGGCGAGGAGGAGGAGAAGGTGGAGGAGGAGCTGGCATCCTTTGTGCTCTAAGGTGCTCAGCAGCTTCTTTAGCCCCTCACTGGGTGCCAGGAGCAACCTTGCCTCTAGTTGTAGGAGTTAAAAACGTTGCCAGACATTGTCAAATGTTTCCTGAGGAACTGAGGATATAGAAAAGAAGCACAAGTGTCTCCCTGGTAAGCACAAGGTCCTGAGTTCCATTCCCAGTACCCTCTCCTAAAGAAAAAAAGTCTCCTGAGGCCAAACTTGCTCCTTACTTTGAGCCACTGAGTCAGGTGGTGAGTATATTCACCTCTGTTGGGAACACACATCTTCAGCACAAAGACCGGTGACTGGATGGAACTGAATCTGTGGCAGCTGCACGTGACTCAATAACACACGGTTTTGCTTTCAAGTTAAAGATACTGCTTTGACATTCTACTTATGTGAATGCAAATTACTACAGCCTCTGTAGAAAACAACTTGGAAATATTATAATAAATATATGATCACATGTACTGACTCAGCTTTAGGTACTAATGTTATGGAAATGTGCTAACAGAGGGAAACAAGGTTATTAGGTGCCTGAAATAACAAAAGATTAGAAGCTCATTAATTTAGTTAAAAATTAGCCCGGCATGGTGGCACATGTCTATAATCCTAGCACTTGGGAGACTGAGGCAGGAGGGCTGTCCTGAGTTCGAGGTCTGCCTGGGCTATATAGTGAGTTCAACACCAGCCTGAACCACACAGTGAGACCTTGTCTCAAAAAAAATGGGACTTCCATGTAACAGGATGATGCGGTGGCTCCCTGTGGGATGATATGGAGGAACCACCAAAATACACTTTTAAGTATAGAAAGGACTAAATTAGGCTGAGATAGCTTGATGGTTTAAGCACCTGCCTGAAAAGCACAAGGATGACCTGAGTTCAATCCCTGGTACCGCATGCTATGCCCACCCTGGAAGCCCAGTGTGCCATGCTGGTGCCAACACTGGGTATGGTGGTGTATGTATGTATCCCAGTGATGGGAAGGCAGAAACAGGAGGATCACTATGAGTCCAGCTTGCACAATGAGACCTTGTATTAAATAAATAAATAAATACATAAATAAATTTTTTAAAAGAACTAAAAACTCACCATCATCACCTTTTCAAGACACAGAACAGTACATTTCTATTAAAAAGAGAAAATAACTATGTTTACTTGTAAATACAGAAAATATTTCTGCAAGGATAAATAAATTATTACCAGAGACAGGGAACTCGATGCTTATAGAAAGCATGAATGGAAGATTTTTCATTCTAGATTCATCCATACTGCTTGAATTTTAAGCTACAAGAATGTATTACCTCTTCAGAAATAATGTAAGTTGAAAGGGCAGGACTAAGATTTCTCTTTCCCTTCCTCTCACCTCTCTCCCTCCTCCCTCTTTCTCTTCCCCTCCATCCCCCACCCCTTCCTCTTTCTTTCTTCCTTGTTTCTTTTTCTTGGTGGTTCTGAGCTCAAACTTGCATCCTTCTGCCTCAGCCTCCCAGAATGTGGGAATCCCAGACCCTGTGCCATGGTGTTCCTGACACTTTCTGTTATGGACAATGCGTTTGTGTTGTGTTGTCCTTCAACACCCTTTCCAAACTCTGCTTTTTGCTGTGCCAGGAAGTCAGCCTGACCGCACAGCTAGATTCAAGAAACCACAATTTCCTTATCCGTCTTGACTATCTACAAGCTCCAACCTAGGCAGAGTCAGTATTTTTCAGCAGCTAAAGTGATGTCTAGAGGCCACAAAATAAAGGTTTACTTAAGCTGCTTTCCCCAGACAGTCTGGCTCCTGTCTGTCAGTTGGTCTCTCCTCTCCCCCAGCTCCTGCAGCTCTAGCATTTGGTTTTTCAAAGCCTGCAACCTCTGGGTAGTAAGCTCAGAGATGACCTCAAACAAACTCGAACATTGGGTCAAACCATTATTAAGTAAGAAGAAACTCATTCATTATTATTATTTTTGCCTGTATTTTGGTTTAACTAACTGTCAAGACAAAACATGGAAAACATTGACTACCAGGCTGGACCGAATTTATCACATCCCATCTCAACCCATATCATTCCAGTCACTCTCAGTCAATCCTGGAAAGTCATTCTTTACTTCTTGCAATACTAACTTTCTAAAGCCAACATAACTATGCCACTTCTCTGTGCAAAATTTCAATGGCTCTCCATTACATTCCTTCACAGCTTAAACTATGCCTTCACTGTTTAACCCATTTCTTTTTAAACAATGGTACCCTCTCTCCTCACATGCCAGACCCTGAGTGTTACTCTTAACAAGCTTCTCAGAAGAGTTGTCTTCGGAGAGGAAACTGAGGCTCAGGGAAATCCAGCTCACAATGGGCACATTTAGTAAGTGCTGGGGTTGGAATGTAAAACCAGGTCAGTCTGACCCAAACTCATGTTCTTTGCCTCAGAGACGATAGAATATGGTAGGGGGTAAAAACGGTTTCACAATATATGCAGACAAAAGAAGATACAGGTCCATTTCATTTTGAAAGATTATTCCTTCCCAAGAACTTTCCTGTTCACCAGTCAGAAAGTACTGTCCTGCTCCTCTTTGACTACAGTACTTAGTGTACCGATTCCTGACCTCTGGCTGCACAAAGGCCCTGTGATGGGAAGCAGGAGCCAAGGGCCTTGTGGGTTTCAGCGGGGCAGCTGGAGCTGATCAAGCACAACTGGCAAAGGTAGGGAGCGGAGTGAACCAGGGTGAGGGTCTCACACAGGGCTGCTTTAGGTGTCTGCTCGTTGTCACATCAGGATAGGGGTCCCCCAAATCAGGCTGCAGCTCAAGCACAAGTCTCTCAACTTCCTGTTACCACTCCCAAAGCTCAGGGGTGTTATGGGTTATTCTGTTCTTCACTTCACATTTTTTAAAACACCAAAACCTTCACCCTCACACTGTGAGATTGTATACTGAGCTGGAAGGCAAGTTCTGGTGGCCAGGGCTCTGTCTTTGTTCCGCTGGTTGACTGCTCCAAGTACAGCCTCAGGAATGGCACCTGCTATGCTCTCTGGAGACAGATGTGGAGGGCCAGGGAAGTAGCTCAGTGGTCTAAAGCATCTGCTTAGGCAGGCTTAGGCAAAGTGCAGGGACCGTGGTTTGATCCCCGCACCACATGTTGTGCCAGTCCTACTAGAGCTGAGCTGGCCACACAAAAAAGAAAAAAAAAATGTGGAGACAGATGTGAATGGGTGCTGCTCCCTCCACAGCATGCCTGTTTTGAGTTTTCACTTAACTTGTACAATGCAATGTGGTAGAATGTTTTTTTTCTAGAGGACATATATAAACGAGGTATCCATATACCTTGAATGTTTTGGAGATACTTATAGCATAGACTGCTGAATGCTATGGCTACATGGGCATACTTACACTGTCCTTGGTTTTCATGTGAAGAGATATGGCTTTAATATATATACAGATATGTATTACTGTCATTTTTAGATTCTGTAATCTAATTAACTCTGTTTCTTTAAAGACATCTACTATGCAGACAGGAAATTTCTAATACTATCTCTCATTGGGAGCCAATGACAATACTTCTTTCTGTGAAAATACTTTGGAGAAAATCTAGTATATATTTTTATACAGTGGTGTGTTAACTATAAAGAAAGACAAACTTGAGTCCTTTATAGATAACTGGGTGCAGCTAGAGGCTGTATGTATAAGTGAAATAAATCAGATCCACATGTTTAAATATATTGTCTCCCTAGTGTCAGAACATGAAAGAATAAATGAAACCAGAAAGGCCTAATAGATACAGTCAAATGAGAAGAAACTGAACATAAGGGTTAAACAACAAAAATGAGGGAAAGGAGAAAAGAAAGGAAAAAAGCATACAAGTGTATTTACAGGATGGCTGAACTGACTGTACTAATACTTTCCGTCAGTTTTTTGAAAGGAGCAGTTAAAGTTCAGAATTTTCACTTTGACTAACTGTATGCTGATATCTGCAATCTGAGCAGCCACATTGAGGACAGCAATGTGCAAAAACCACGGCTGAATACTTCTCATCTTGGTCTTCTAAATGTGTACTGTTCTCGTGCCTTATCAATTATTATTATATTCTCTTTAAAATAATTTTTTAAAGTGAAAAAGACAAAAAATTAAGGTTTATTGAAAGCAAGCATTAATTTTCAATTATTTGCCCAATCTTGTATAACTATATTTGAGCAACAGATTTGATGTAAAAATATGTAATATAACAACCATTGTTAATTTGCTATTTTTGTTTTGAAAATCTGTAATGTATGTATGGTATGTTACTCTGTTTCTGTCTTTGTTGCTATTTTTTGCTTTTGTTTTTACTTTTCAAAATAAAATAAAATTAAATAAAAAGTCAGATTATACTATCAAAAAATAAAATTAATTAATTTATACAAAAAATGCAAACAGTATCATTTTCATTTGTTTTCCAGTCTAGGGATTATGTTGATTTTTCTGCTTAGGCTCTGGAACACTTAAAATTATGAGGAATTCATGAAAGTAATAGTGGCTAGGAATATAAGCTAATATAACAAATTATCATGGCTTTTGTACAAGGATAAATGTTGCAATGGTTTGTTTTCCATAGTATTTCAGCTGATGCTTATTTAGTATAGTATGCTAGATTTCCTTCCTTTGGTTGACCCCCTGTCCTCTGTTTCCCTCCTTTCTGGTTGTCAAAAAACATTATAATTTATTTACTAATATTGTTATATTAGATCATAAAAAAGAATCAATATGTTGATTTTCAATCCTTATTTGTATTGATGTAATATGATTTGTAGCCAAAATTATAAGAGACAAATATTGTTTTAATTTTTATTTTTATTAGTACTTGTCTGCAGAACATGGTGATTACATTCATCATGGGGAGTTGGTACTTGTGTATAATATATCTTAATTTTAATGTTTGCTCCACACATCTATTTGGCCCTTTCCCATTTGCCAAACATCTATCTCCCTGTTTTCTACTATGTATCTTTTTTATGCATAAGACAGAAAGATTTTAAAATTCTTGTTAGTACATATTTGCAGTACAAGGTATTTGCATTCCTTGTGTGGTTGGTACAGGCACAAGACAAGCTTATTCCTCTTTTCATCCTGTCCCTCTCCTCCCCCTGAGGAAGCTTTCTAGGTGAAGCTGATGAGTATGAAGAGTTGACAAACACCATGCAACAATGAAGTAAATTAACACATAACGACACATCTTTGCTTATGTAATTGGTAAAGGTTAAAAGTGATGTTTTGTTTGATCATTGCAAGGGTAGGGTGAGGTTAGCATTGTCAGTCTTGCTTATAGCATAAACTCACTGATTAAAACATTTCAAATATCTGGGGCTGAGGAGATAGCTCAGTGGAATAAGTACTTGCCAGGCAAATGTAAGGTCCTGAGTTCAATCCCTAATGCCACCAAAACAAAAACAAAGCCCCAAAAAACACAAATATCTGTCCTGCCCCCTTATCAGCACTGGTGATTGAACCCTCAACCCAGGACCTAGACAGGTGCTTGCCAAGTTGCTGAATTGCCCAGGCTGTGCCTTTTTCTCAACTTCTGAGTGCTGGGAATATAGGTTTGTGTAATCACCATGTCCTCCTACAAATATCTATACACTGTGTTCCAATAACTATACATTCTCAAATTGAGCCTGGAAAAGTAAATAAAGTAACAGTGATGCAAAGAATGGCACTCAGCATAGGGTTACAGAGTAGGTGTTTCTTCAGTAATATCATCACCACTGTCAAAGCTATTGATGTGGCCCGTGTCAGACCCTGGCGGCTGTCAGACCTCTCTGGAGGCTGCCTTCACCGATGCTGTCCAAACACCAAGAGTGAGGGGCTCTTCCTGGACTGGCCCACACCCTTTCTGCTCACCACATAACGTGGCCATAGAGAGTACACACATGAATTGAACATAAGCACTAAAAGTGCTTTTATTTATAATGAAGTGGAAAATTTTGGAAAAACTCGACCAAGGTCAGTTGCTATTGAATTAAGAGTGAATGACATAACTGAAAATGGCAGGGAAATTGTTGTAAATAGAGAACGTTCTTATTCTTAATTATAATTGCTTGATGATGCCATAACAAAAATGTCGAGAGTCCATCTGAGTTTATACAAGTAAGATTTTATCAAATTCTAGGCAACATGATCCATTCTCAAAGAAAACATCTGACCTTGTTCAAATGATTAGTGAATAATAGAAGGTTAAAAGTTGAAAGAGAAATGTTGGAAACATATGCATCATTTAATAATTCCTTAGTTTTACTCTTTTTTGTTACTTTATACAATTAAATTGTGATGCTACAAGCTGCATGAAATATATATATCAAACATCATATGTAGAGACACGTATATGTAGCCATCAGCCGGGAGTACATTAAAATATTAATAGGTTAATATGTGGTAAATTATGGTGACTCTTACAACTTTGTTGTGTTTTAAAGCCTTGGAGACATAGTCTTATTTCAGTTGTATAAAATGTAGCTCAAAGGAAAAAACAAAGAAGGGTAATGGAGAGCAAGACTGCCATGTCAAATACATATAAAGCCTTTGAGTTTCTCGTGCAAACTAAGAGGTGTGCTTTTCTCTGGAGCTGTGCTTTTAAACCTTGTTTTATCACACAGAGATTTCTAGGCATTCTTATACTACATAACCTTGTCACTTTGTCTAAAGCAATTCTGAGGGGTCCCAAGAAAATAATACAACTCCACTGGACATCCGTGAAGAAACCTGGGGTTACTTTGCGTGGCTGAAGTAGTCTGATTGCGTCGCTACTTCACAGGCTGTCAGAGGTGTGATTGAAAAGTATGATGTGTGGCTAAATGAAAAAAATAAAAAATATGTATCACAATAAAAGATTAATCCCTTTCAAAATACTCTCACCTCAAACACTGCTCCTGTCCTTTTTGCTGCTTTTTGAAGCAGCTCTGAAGGTCTTCATGGTGCGTCTTTTCAGTTGTGTTATCCAGGCTGTCTTTGTGTCTGGAATCCATTCCAAATGTTTACGTAGCATGATCATCCTGAATCTGGGCAAGAGCCAAAATGTGCATGGTGCCAGATTCAGTGAACATGGTAGGTGGGGATGCACTGAACAGTGTTTACAAGCCTGTCTTTCCTTTGGATAGCATTCAGTGGCAGCATTCAAAGTATTTTTAATCAGGCCTCATAAAGATAACATGAAAAAAAAAAAAAACTTTCAGAGTTGCTTTAGGAATTAGCAAGAATGATGGAGCAAATAAGTGTCTTTGACATGAGAGAATAATTGGGAGTATTGGGGGAACAGTTAATGGCAATGTGTCTTTTACTTTTAAAAACTTTTAAATACTCACTGCATGTTTTGATCACCTATCATAGTCACTGAACATCCAGCTTTGCTCTCACCTTTACATGAGACTCACAGTGGCCTTGTTCAACAGCACAGGTCCCAGTGCCTTTGCTAGGAGTTGCACATCTCTACTCTTCCTGCTCCTTGACATTCGTTCCAGTCTGGGCCCCACTCAGTCTGGCTTCAGCCATATAGATGTCATGCCCTCTTTTATATCTCGTTTCAGGAACTGTAGCCTCTACTTTTTGTTTTTACTGTTATAAGTGCTACATGCATTTGAGCTGGATCTGAACTTTTGTGAAGAGTGCCTGTACAAGAGGGAGGACTTCAGGGGAACCCACACTGAGAAAGATGCAGATAGGGGAAGATACATCATTTATCCCAGAATGGGAGAGTTGTCCCAAAAATTCAAACACAGTCCAATAAGAAGCAGGGCTATCACTAAAATATTTATCATCTAGTACATTCCTGGGTGTACCTGAGTTATCAGATTAAGTGATATTTGTAATACCACTGATATTGGTATATGATTAAACAAATTGACTGACTGGAGGTAGACGCTGATAGGTTAGACTAGAGGAGACTGCAGAGCCTTAATAGCTTTGTTAACAAACTTGGGGTTTTTTGATAGGCGCCAGGAAGCTACTAAAGGTTTTCTAATGGGTCAGAGAAACAATTAGGAAGTGAGCAAAGGAAAAAGATTTAAAGTTGCATTGACTCACAGGGAAAAGTCACAGATAGAGATCAATAATGAGGCTCTGTCAACACAGGAAGTAAGGAAGAGCCCATCAATGTTAGTAGGAATAAGAAGAAAGACAAGGGACATGAAAACTATTGTTATAAGCAGCGCTTAAAGAAGAGTGGCACAAGCCGGGCGTGGTGGTGCATGCCTGTAATCCCAGCACTAGGGAGGCTGAGGCAGGAGGACTGTTGTGAGTTTGAGACCGGCCTGAGCTACAAAGTGAGCTTAAGGCCAGCCTGAACTGCACAGTGAGACCCTGTCTCAAAAAAGACAAAAAAAAAAAAAAAAAAAAAGAGTGGCACAGAGCAAGCCCGGCTAAGTGAGAAAAGAAGAAGGGCGATTCTAAGAGGATATTGGAAAGATTGTGAAGATGACTGAAGCACTTGAAACTGGGATGTGCTAGAAGACCTCCTTGCTATTGGTGAGTGCACGGCTACGAAGAGCATCTCTGGGCATTCTTTTGTTGTTTTAAATTTTATCGGTACATTTTAGATATATCTTCATCATAGAGAACATGCACCTGTATGTAACTTGATTCTTCTTTTTTCTCCAGTTTCCTTTTCTCCCTTCAGCTGTTCTTCTCTTCCTTATTCACAAAAGCTTTGTCTCCATTTTTTCCTCCTTTTGTTTTTTCCTCTTCCTTTTCTTCTGCCCCCCTCCCCACTCCCTTGTTCCCCTTCCCATTTAAACATTTTATTCCCATTTCCCAACATCTATCATACATTTTGGTCCTTATTTACACTTTTGGTTTCCTGTATCAGACATTTAAAAGTGCAATACTTAAATGTGTGTCCTGTTTGTTTCACTTAAGGGTATAATGTCAAGATGCATCAATTTACCTATAAATGCCTCAAGTTTATCCTTCTTTATAGCAAAGTAGTACTATATTATATAAAAAAAAAAAATCACACCTTGATCCATTTATCCCTTAATGGGTATTTGGGCTGTTTCTAAGAGTTAACTATTATAAATTGTGCTGCTATAAATGTGGGTGTGCATATACTGCTGTGGTATGAGATTTTAATTCATTTGGGAAGACTCCAAGAAGGGGAATAGCTGGGCAAATTCCACTTGTGCTTTAGTTTCTGCAGAAATTTCCATAATGGTTGCCCTAGTCTACATTGACAGCAATAGCAGGGAAGGGTTCCTTTTTCTCCACAGCCTCTACAGCATTTGTTTTTGGTTGGTTTCGTGTTAATATTCATTCTTTTTAGAGTAAGATGAAATGTCAGTATTGTTCTAATTTGTAGTTCTTGAATGACCAATGTGATTGTTTTCATATACTTGAATTTTATACTTTATTTGTATGAGAAGAGTTTATTCATTTCAGACACGCATTTCTGCACTGGGTCTTTGAATTTGGGGGCTTGATTTCTTTTTAGTTCTTTACATACTCTATATATTAATCCTTTGTCTGGGGAATACCTGGAAATTTTTTTCCCCATTCTCTGAGTTCTTTCTTCACCCTGCTGGTGATTTCTTCCACTTTGCAAAAAGTCTTCAATAAGATGAGATTCCATTTGTTGGTTCTTGTATTATGTCCTGTGAGATCAGGATTTTGTTCATAAAGTCTTTGCCTACAGTTATGTCTTCAAGAGTTCTATCTATAGTACCTTCTAAGAGATTTAGTGTTTTTGTTTTAATATTTAGATCTTTGATCCATTTTTATTTTAGTTTAGTGCACAATAAAAGATATTATATGGAAAGTTATTTTTTCCAGCATCATCTTTTTTCCACTGAAAGTTTAGCCCCTTTATTAAAAATAAGGTGATTATGTTTGGAGTTGTTTCTATGTCTTCTAATGTGTTCCAGGATCTTAAGGTCTGGTGTGTGTGTGTGTGTGTGTGTGTGTGTGTGTGTGTGTGTGTGTTTTCAGTACTGTGCTACTTCTGTCACAGTTGCTTTGCAGTGTAATCTCTCACCATTCTTATCTCTGCTATCACTCATATGTCCATTAACTTATTCCAAAGAAACATATTCTAATCAAAATAGTGATTAGTGTGCTGTAGATTCTTCCCCTTCAACTAGGTTGGTCCTGATGTTCCCTTCTGTGCAGAAATTTCAGACTAACTAAGTTCAAACAGGTGAGAGATGGAGCAGCAGGCTTTCAGCTGGCTGCCACATGGTTGAGCCTATGAGCAGCAGGTTCACACAGTCATCACTGTGAGCCTTCTGCACAGCTCCACAGTCAGCAACATCATGAGGAAGCTTGGAATGGGCTGTTGTGGGAGGATTTACACCTAGAAGACTTTGTGAATCTAGGATCCCCCACCCCTGCAGAACCAGGTGTTAAATATTTATACCTCTGTTGAGGAAATGGATAGGAAAGGAAGAAAAAGAGTGAAGTTTTACTGAAGCCCTTGAAAGATTAAAAAGTTTAAGAATGACAGGAGAAAAAGGAGGACTGTATGCTTTTGAGTACAAGATTATTATTAAGGTTCATAAAAGGTAGGATGGTAAGCTTTATTCCTGGCTAGATCCTCAGATTTTGAGGTTAGTCTTTGCTTCCTACGAGAAAATTCTCTCCTGATTATTAAAATTGTATCTAGTTCTCTAGTACAAATTGTGTTTTCCATTGATGACCACCCAACATGGCTCTTGTTACTCGTTCTTCCTGTTGGACTTTCTCTAGTAATTAGATGGACACTTAACATTAGTACTCATGCATTTTTAGCAGGACAGTATTATCCTGAATGTGTGAAACCATCCTAGAACAGACAGCAAATCCCCACTACAGTATAACCTAATTTTCTCTTTTAGGGATCCTTTCACAACTAGATCTATGTTACAATATCCACCAGACCCTCTCAGTCTAGGCTTTCTCCTACCTCCTCCAAAAGATGACCAGCTTCTCTCTTTTCATGATGAATACTTCTAAGGCATAATCCCTTCACAGTACAGAAATTTATTACAGAAATCATTCACTGGACTACTGGACTATGTAGGATTTAAGAGATGATTATGTACAAGTGACATTTTAGTTGGATTGAGGTTATGATATTCTGTTTAGGGGAAAAACATTCTTTAAGCATACTAAAGTGTTTGTAAAACATATATAAGTCACACAAAAGGAATTTTCACATAATTTTCTGGAAAATTATAAAGGAGTACAAAAAGAAGCTCATCTTTTCTGGCAGTATGATTCCATCACATTAAACTTTAAATCAAATGTTTCAGGAATTAAGAGAATAAATAACCTGGTCATTTGAAATATGCTTTAGAGCAGTCAGATTAATTTACTTGATCAATAACATGTAAATCCTGAGCATCCATCAATTCCCTTCATCAGCTTAAGTATCCTTTTTTTTTTTTTTTCCAGTACTGGGGATTGAACTCAGGACCCTGCAATTGCCAGGGAGGTGCTTATTGAGCTATTTCCCTAGCCCACCTTAAGTATATTTATTTCTCATTTGAGGAAAAAATATTTCACAAAACCTATTGATTAAGTGCCATTTTGAAATTTGCAAGACAGAATACATAACAAAAAGTATAAATGAGGGGAAGATGTGAAAAAGTTCATTGATCATCTAAAGGCAAAGGAATGAGAGGAATGAATAAAAGGGATTCTGTTGGTGGCATATTTTGTCAAGGAAGAAGGGAGATCAACATCAATAACTTTTGATGTCTATACAAAATCTGGTAACTCAGTAAGTTTTACTGCTGTCCTCACTTACGCCAAGAGAACACGAGTGAATTAACTAAAATCAAATAACTAACTAAAGTTGCCAGACAAACACAGTACACCACTGGTCTGAAAACACAAGTGAGTCATGTATTTCTTATTTGAACTAAAATCTGCGTTTTTCCTATATTTATTATACTGTATTTGACACTTACTTTTTTCCCTACTGACATTCCTCCTAGAAATTTCACCATCAAAATACACGGAAGAAAAAATACACAGGAGAGACACCTGATCAGACATAGCCCTGGATCAAGTGAGTGAAAGCAAACAAGTGCTACACTGAAGCTCAAATATGGTGCAGAGTGGAAGGCTAGAAACACACCCCTCAGTGGCACGAGCGCCCATCTGGCAAATGCAAGGTTCTGAATTCAATCTCCGGTTTAGAAACAAAAGCAAAAACAATACAAAACAAAACAACAGGAGGAAAGGGCATAAACATTTCTAGGGCTATGATGTTCAGAGAAAGCTGTCAGGCTGTGAAGATACAATGCTAGTTGCCAGTACAGCATACTCCTCATCATGTAGGTTAACAATGATTTAGGAGCTATCATTTAATCCCAACAGTAATCTTAGGTGGTTAACTTCTGTTTTATAGTTTTTGAAACTGAAGCTCAGGAAATAAATTGGCTTATGAATGTAAATAGGGAGCAACATTGCTTCCTTTTGCGCATAATTCTTTATCAACTCTTCCACGTGCTTCTAGGAGAGGAATGAGGGGTGAATGACCAGCTGGAAGTGATGGAACACACTGAGGGCAGCAGAATACAGGAACTGGGCAAGCCATGGACAAGTAGTGAAAAGGGTAAGGGAAGAGAGAGGAATGGATGCATTGTGCCTTTTGAAGAAGAGTTAGCTGGACTTGGATTTTGCTCCAGAGTTCATGTTTGTGTCCTCCCAAACCATATTTACATATTTTAAGGAGAAAAAAAATGTAAAAATCACAATAAAACAGGTTATTAGCACAGCTACAATCATTTGCATATTACCTATTATTGTCTACATAGAGTACGAGATACAGGCATGAAAACATTGTACAAACTGTATTACCACAAAGCTTTCTTTTCAATGAACTAAGTGAAACTAGCTGTATTCCTATCTTGACTATTATGTGTATTTTCTTTTCCCTTCCTTCCTTTCATTTCCCCCCCCTACAGTTTCTCTGTTTCTTTTTTGTTGTTGTTGTTAAAGAGAATAATAAGAATAATAGAAATAAAATAAAACAGTTTCTTTTTTTTTTTTTTTTTTTTTTTTGGCAGAACTGGGGATTGAACTCAGGCCCCTGTGCTTGCCAGAGAAGCGCTTATTTCACTGAGCCATCTCCCCAGCCCCAATAAAACAGTTTCAAATCAGGCCAATAGGAGAGTAGCAACAATTAATACATTGCACTGTTATCTTCATAGTAGTTACTCAGAGTACAAGATATAGGAATGAAATAAAACCCAAATGATATTAACACAAATCTTGCTTTTCAATGAACTAAGAGAAACTAACTATAGAATGATCATATATCTGTATCTATATCTATCTATCTATCTATCTATCTATCTATCTATCTATCTATCTATCTATCTATCTATCTACCTACCTACCATCTATCTATCTGTCTTCCTTCTTTTCCTTGTCTATCCTTAGATCTTTTATTTTCTTTTAAATAGTTTCTTCCAAATTCACAAAATCTATTGTACTTTTTGGAACTTATTTACTTATTTAGCTTCTCACACTACTGAGATAATGCAATGTTCACACAAATGGGTTTGATTTATTTCATTTATAAGTCTGGTCTCAAATTGCATTTATTTACATATAAAAGAATCATTTATCCTTTATAGCTGAGTAGTACTACACTATATAACAACAATACATCTATTTTTATCTGTTCCTTGGTTGATGAACATTTGGGTTGCTCCCAAGAATTAGCTATTCAAATTGTGCTGCTATGAAAACAGCAACACATACATTCGGTGTATATCATGTCTAGCTGGGTTAAATGGAACCTCTAATCCCATTTTTAAATAATCTGCATACAGTGGTTGCAGCAGTCTACACTCCCACCAATAGCGAAGAAGGGTTCTTTTCTGCCCACAGCCCCTCCAGCATTTGCTATTGGTTGACTTCTTTATGGCAGCCATTCTCTATGGAGTGAGATAGAATCTCAGTATTGTTTTTGTTTGCATCTTTTGAATGGGCAGTGATGTTGGGACACCATCTCATTTATTTGTTTGCCATTTATATTTCTCTATCTGAGAAATGTGCACGCATCTCAGACATCCATTGTTGGATTGAGTCTTTGGATTGGGGAGGTGCTGAGTTTTTTCAGTTCTTTATATGTGTTTTGTCCTTTACCTGAGGGAAAATTGACAATAATATTTTCCTACTCTGTGGGTTGTTTTTTTTACTTTGTTGGTTCCCCTCGTTCTGACAAAGCTTTTTAACAGGAAGACATCCCATGGGATGCAGGGATGGTCCAGCATATGCAAATAAATAAATGTACTACACCATATCAACAGAACCAAAGACAAAAATCACATGATCAACTCTCAAATGCTTTGTAGAATTTTCTGTGTACTGAAGTTTGTTTGCAAAGTCTCTGTTTTTGAAATTTTTACCTACTTTCATTTCAATACTAAGTAAACTTAGTATTTCTGTTTTAATATTTACAACTCTGATCTATTCTGATTTTATTGTATTGCACAATGATAAGCATGGGTCTAGTTTTAGTTTTCTGCATGGGGAAGCCAGTTTCTAAAGCACCATTTATTAACAGACCATGTTTCTTCCAGTGGAAGTGTTTGGCTCATTTGTCAAAGATAAGAGAGCTGAGCATGTTTGGAGTTGTATCTCCATTTTTTATTCTGATCTGCTGATGCTCAAGTCTTTTTTTTTTTTTTTTTTTGCCAGTACCATGCAGATTTTAATCACAGTAGCTTTATAGTATAATCTCAGGTCAGGGATTTTGATGCCACCAACTTTTTTTATTGTCCACGATCATTTTTGCTATTCCAAGTGTCTTCTGGTTCTAAACGAATTTTAGGAGTATTTTCTCTAGTTCTTTGAGGTATACTAATGGTATTTTGATCTTTTACTTCCTTTGTTAGATTGATTCCTAAGTATTTCATTGTTTTGGATGCTTTTGTAAATGGTGTGGTTTCCATAATGTCCCTCTCTGTGAATTTGTTCCTTGTGCATAAGACTGCTATTGATTTCTGAGTGTTGACTTCATATCTAGCTATGCTAATGAATTTAGTTCTTAAAACTAAAAATCTTTTGGTGGAGTTTTTTGGGTTTTCTGAGCACAGTATCGTGTCATCTGCAAATAATGCTAATTTCACTTCTTCCTTTCCTACCATTATTCTTTCTATTCCTCTCTCTTGTCTAATTGCATTGGCTAATGTTCTCAGAACTATATTGAATAGAAGTGGTGGAAATCCTTGTCTTGTACATGATTTTAGAGTAAAAGCTTTCAGGTTTTTCCCATTGAGGATGATGTTGGTTTTATCAGATTGAGGTTCTAAAATCTGTTCCAACTTCTGTAGAGTTTT
>PVKA01001282.1:99195-117189 GCA_004027165.1 Ctenomys sociabilis
TTTTTTTTTTTTTTTTTTTTTTTTTTTTTTTTTTTTTTTTTTTTTTTTTTTTTTTTTTTTTTTTTTTTTTTTTTTTTTTTTTTTTTTTTTTTTTTTTTTTTTTTTTTTTTTTTTTTTTTTTTTTTTTTTTTTTTTTTTTTTTTTTTTTTTTTTTTTTTTTTTTTTTTTTTGTACATTTATTGAGATGATCATGTGATTTTTGTCTTTAGTTCTGTTGATATGGTGTAGTACATTTATTTATTTGCATATGCTGAACCATCCCTGCATCCCTAGGATGAATCCTACTTGGTCATGGTGTATAATCTTGATGCATGGCTGCATTCCTTTAGTCAGTATTTTATTGAGGATTTTTGCATCTATGTTCATTTGAGAGACTGGCAAGTAGTTTTCTTTTTTGGTTGTGTTCTTCTCTGTTTTTGTATTTTAGAGAAGGGTCTACAAGGTGATCAGGGTCTCACTACTAGATCAGAATCCTGCTTACAGTGTCCCAAGAGCTGGGATTACAGGTGCACACCACCACACCCAGTCTCAATTGCTGTTTCAGTGTGCCCCAGGGGAGGGGCTGCCAGGGCAGGCTCCAATCCCTGGCCCCTGCTTGCAGGTGCTTTAATCTGTTGAGTTATTTGGCTGGCCTTTTCTTTTTTTTGAATTAGATAACACGTACTTCCAGAATGACTTTGGAAGTATTACTTCCCTTTCATTTTCCTTAAAAAGTTTCAGCACTAGTGGCATTAGTTCTTAAATTTCTTGTAGAATTCAGTTGTGAATTCATCAGGACCTGTGCTTTTCTTTGTTGGTAGGTTTTTTTATTTTTATGTATCTAGTACAGGGCCTACAGAGTCTAAAGGGTCTCACTATGTAGACTGGACTTGTGATCCTACTGTTTACAGCCTCACAAGCACTGGAATTAGAGGCATGTGTCACCACACCCAGTCTCAATCACTGTCTCAGTGTGCCTCAGAGGCAGGACTGGCATGGCAAGCCTGGGGATGGAACCCTTGGCCGTTGAATCTGCCTAAGCCAGTGCTTTAATCTGCTGAGCTATTTGGTATGCCCTCTTGCTGGTTTTTTAATTACATTTTCAATTATATAGGCTGATATTGGGTTACTTAGAATTTTTTGTATCTTCTTGTTCTTGTCTACCGTGTTAAAACCTAATGCTCAATGTAATGGTAGTCAGGTATGATATTTGGAAAGTGATTAGGTTAGGTGGGATTATTATACTTATAAAAAGGATTCCAGATATTCATAGGAGGACACTACAAGAAGACAGCCACCAATGAACCAGGAAGAAGCTCTGACCAGACACTGAATTTGCCAGTGTCCTGATCTTGGGCATGCTAGTTTTTAGTAGTATGGAAATTAAATGCCCATTGATTATATGCCACTAAGTAGCATATGCTATCCTGTTATAGGAGCTTGAATGACCTAAGTCAAACTCTAATGAGCCAAGAAGAATGATGGAAAAAACAAGAACTTAGAGATTATGAGACTGGGTAGGAAAGCTATGACATTAGACTTTTAATAAAGATTGAAAATGGATGGAAATGGGGGCAGGAGAGTCATTAGAAGGCAGAACTGTTGTTGGGCTATGAGGTTTCATGCTCTACCATACCACACACACTTGTGCTGACTCCTCTAGAATTTCCTTTTTGAAATGTCCTGCTCAGTCATACCAATGAGGCAGTGGAGATTATCATAGCACATTCAAATTTTGGGTGCATAGAAATTAACTTTTCTTTTTCTATTCTCAATTAGTCCTTGAGGATTCAACTCAGTGTTCTATTTCCCCTGAACTTTCTGATGACCTTTCTAACTATCGGAAAATGACTGTGTCTAATGTGACTTTTGCCTCAATGGTTGATTTAGGATATTACTCACTTCTGTGTCAGTCAACTATGCTACTAGATTTCAAGGTTTTTTTTTTTTCTTTTTATCACAACCCTGCTGTGAAAAAAACAAACTATATTACATTCCGATGTATACTTTCAATCCTGGCCACTTATATATTTTACAAAATAAATGTCAATAAAGTCATACTCATCTTGAAATATTTGTTCAATTCCATTCTATTTAGAATTAGTGGATACAGCTCATCAATTTGACCTCCAAAGGGATATAAATGGTTGAAAATAGGGAGATGCACTAGAACTCCAGGTAAACAGGTAGCCATGGATCCAGCTTGGGTACCATGGTCCTCTAGCACAGAATCTAGCACATAAGAGTTTTAGAAAAGAGTAAGTCATAGAGAGCAAACTGGTCAAGCAATGACCATGACTCATCCATATGGCTGACACTGACAAAGGCTCTACAAACTGTGGTATAGGGTTTCAGGGTAAACCCTGAGGGGATCTGATTGATCCTATCAGATACAAAAGTTACATTTCTTGTCATACAGGTTTTGCTTTATCTTGTCTAACCATCCAGTAAAAAAGTATAAAAATGTGGTATAAAAAGTAAAGCCATATTAATAGGCTGAGCTGTGAAAGGCTCAAGTCAACAACTTCTGACACTGCCAGTTCTATGGATAAACCACTACTATCATGGACTACTGCACTATACTAGATTATTTTGCTGAATTCATACACCTACTAATATTTAAATGTCAAGGGAATACCCATCTCTGACAAAACTAAACAAAAAAAGGGGATAAAATGAAGGCTATTTTGTATCTGTATATACAAAATAGTTAAGATAGATATATAGTACTTTCTCTTAATTCAATGAGGAGAAAGATTTGTACTAACAGTGTTTGGACAGGATATTATGTCTGCATCTTGTACTATAAATAATCAACACAAAGACAACAATATGGAATGTATTAATTATTGAAAGTGTCCTACTAATCGGTTTTGAAACTGTCTCATTGCTATTTGTTTCTCAATAAAAAAAGAAAAAGTTAAAAAAAGAGAAAGGAGTAAATCAGATCCTTTTGATAGGTGATATACTTTTCTTAATTTAAGAAAGATACAATGATTTCACTACATGACAATCTCACTTATTTTATGCCATATGCAAATTTAGGGAAACTGTTCCCAATCAAAATTCATATTAATTGATAATCTGAATTATGGTATGCATCAAATCATAAAATTAGAGTTTAAGTCTTCTGAAGATCACATTTATATCAAATCAGAATATTACACTGACTCTAGAGAATTTTAACAAGCTGGAAAGAAAGCTAACCTGAGTAAAGTAGTTCTAGAGCAACAGAATCTCTCTATCCAATCCTGAATTCCACTTCCAAAAATTGCCTTTTATCTTTTTTTATCCTTTTATTCTTCCCTCCTTTTCCCTCCATCTTTTATTCCCATTTCCAAAAGATTTTTCTATTTCCCATTATCTATTTTTTATTTTGCTTTTTATCTATTTTGGGTTTCTCATACAAAAGAAACCTGAAAATGGGAAAAGGAGCAAGAGTTAGAAGCAGTGGGGAGGGGCAGGAAGGGAACCAAATACAGATGCACTCTGCACCTGTACAACTCCTCCACGACAAATATACTCATCTTGTACTACAAATGCATACTACAATAAATTGCTTAATGATCACAGAAATACTTTTTCATGCTGTATTTCAGCTAGCACAGGCCCTTGACACACCCCACAGAGGACCTGTGTAGACAACATCTATATCTGGAGCTGCACCTTCCTCCCAAATGGCTTATCTTCTTCCTTGCTATATGCAATTTTAGTTTAGTCTACTTCAACTCATTAACCAGTGATAGTGTACTAAGTATTGAAGCAGCTACAGAAGGTACAAAATAGACTGTGGTCTCCTGAAGACTATTATGAAGAAAGACACATGTCTAAACAAAAGAGGGTTACAGAAAGTGAAGGCAGATCCTGGGCCCTTGAAGAAGAGGCTGAGGTCAGTGGAGGAAGATTACTGACCAAGACTGATAAAGACCCTGCCTAGTGAGTGGTGTTGTTTCCTGCTCATCCCAAAGAATCTAGAACATGCAGGTGCACAGTGACTAAATCAGTGACGATCAAGAAAGAAAGAACCCAGAAGTACTTTTTCATATTTTTATATCAAAGTGAAGTGCATGTACATTTAATTTTGCTTGACGAAATGAAGCTTGATGATTGGTGCATTTTAAAATGAAACATTTATTTTTCCTTTTGGTGACTACTCTACTAAAATGTGGAATATCATCAAGAGAACTGATTGTCTACTTCAGAGTTCTCAAAATATAAAGACCATGTGTCTCTTTTCAGGAGTCCACAGGGTCATAATAGTACTGCAGATTTTCTGGCTTTTCTCTGTTGCACTGATGGGATGAAGAAGTAGTTATCTGAGTGTACAAGCAGGTGCCTAAAAGTAAAAGTGCAGTCAACAAAGGACTGGACATTTGACTGTGATCCCTTAAGATTACAATAGAGCTGAAAACTCTATTATCTATTGATGTTGTACCCATCATGACATCTTATCACAGCATGTTTCTCATATTTTTGTGGTCATGCTGGTGCTAGTAAATGGCACCATTGTTTAGAAATACAGTAGTACCTTGGTTCATGAACTTAATTTGCCCTACAATTTGTAGTCATGTTCGTCACCTGATGCAGAGCTCAAGAACTAGAGACAAAATTTTGCCAAATGCTTTTGTTTGCAAATTGAAATATTCATGAATAGAAGCATTCTTGAACTGTGGTGCTACTGCATAGCACATATAAGAAGGTACAGTATATCAGTCTGGTATAATTGCTATGGAAATCAAAAGGATTATGGAGATTACTCAGAAAGCTAGGATTAGAGGTCTCATTCAAGCCAGCTATTCTCCTCCTAATTATTTTTCTAAAAGAACCAAGATCATCATATCACAGTGATATATGTGTATTCATGTTTACAGCAGTGCAATTTGTCATAGCTAAATCTTAGAAACAACCCAAATGATGATCAACTGAAGAATGGATTAAAAAGGAGGTAGTATTTTTCTATAATGGAGTATTACTCAGGTATTAGAAAAATAAATTTGAAGATTTGCAAATAAATGGATGCAAGTAGAGACTGTATTGCTAAGTAAAATAAATCAGACCTGCACGTGCAAACACCATATTGTTTCACTAGTGGGAGAATCAGAAAGAGTAAATACAATCTGAAAGGTACAATAGATACTCTAAAAGGGAAAGAATTTGTTGGATCAGAAGGAAAAACTGCGAAGAGGAAAAGGAGAAAAGAAAGAAGGGAAAATCTGCATTTATGTATATATGTAGGATAGTTTGAAGAATTGTACTGCTGATTTCTGCTGGTTTTTTGAAAGGAGCAGTTAATGCTGAAAATTGTTTTCTTCTTTTAATTTCTTATAACTAGATTTTTGGTGTGTGTGTATGTTTTTAAACCAAGTTTGCAGGTTTGTATCTTGTAACTTCAACAACTAATTTGAATGACAACATGCAATATAGAAACAACTGTTGAATTCTTATTAGTTTGTTTAATAAAATTTTGTATCATTTCTAATGCTTTTTTTTTTTTTTTTTTACTATTTTGTATTCTTTAAAAAATAAAAAAAGAAGGTATGGTACATAAAACTTGACAATAATAATAAAGATTATATTATGGGCTTATTTACTTACTGTAATATACTTTTTAACATTGTTTTCTTGGAAGAGTGTGCTCTATAAAAAGTAACATACTGTGTTTGGAATACACATCTTCTCACTTTATCTCGATTGCCCCAAGGAGCCACATAGAGTGACTGGCCTGGACCACCCAGGTTTGCATAGGCATGATTATAAAATGTGGTGAATGTTTAAAAAATGAGAGCAGTAATAACTGCCATGAGTTCCCCTCAAAACTTTTCCTTTCATTTTTGAACACACTTACCACCCTGTTCTTTATTATGAGACAAGATTGCACTAGGTATCCCAGGCTGGTCTTGAATTCACCTGATCCTCCGTCTTGGCCTACTGAGCTTTGGGATTACAGGCAAGTGCCACCATCCTGCTGCTCCTGTACTTTCTGAAACAGCTCTTGTAAGTCCTCTTTCCATGAGGGTCTTCAGTTGTGCCATTACAGCTCCCCAGTGTACAGATTTGATCCAAAATGTTTACCTTCATGGTAATTTTGACCTTGTCTAACTGTGCTGGATGCGGTGAATAGGAGGATGAGGGTGCATAATGATGTTCTATTTGCTCAAAATGGCCATAAATGTTTTGAATGGATTCAAGAAACAGGGGCAGTCATGTAAAGACACTTACAAGGAGCATTAGACCTGGTTCAAAAGGTGGTAACATGAGAATAGTACTCTTACGGTTTGTGTCTTGCTGTCTTCAAAAGCCTCTTGCAGTACTCAGGGGTGGCTTCTGGAGCTTGGGATTGATTGTTGTGGGTGTGGATGCTGCACCTGCCCTGGGGCAGGTAATCTGCATCACAATGCAAGGAGGGAGAGAGGCTAGCCAGCTGCCTGAGCTGCTGCTACACCCTTTGCTCTTGCTCTTTGTGGCCAACTTGAAAGGTTGCTCTCTGCCACAGGCCCTACTGCCTTGGAGCCAGCTGAATGTGGATTGAAACCTCCGTAATTGTGAGCTCAATAAACCTTTCCTTCCTTCATTTTGGGTGTCGGATATCTGTCCCAGAAACTCTGAGAGAAGAAACCGCAACAAGCACCTGGTCTAGAGCCAGCAGCCTTGTAGTACCACATGGAGTTAGTATGTTCCTTGGCCTTGGTTTGTTTGTATCTTGAAATACATGAAAACAGGAATCAAAAGAGAGATAATAAAAGGATCACTTTTTTCTTCCTTCTTGAGAACAATTCCATGACAGATCAGATTTGCTCCTGCAGTTCTGTACTCTGGCTAATAAAATCCTAACCACATCTACTCTTAGAGGAGGGGTTGAGTGCAGCGGCCACATCACCTGTCCTGCCATCCCTGCAAAGAGCTGCGGGGAAGGAGCGTGCCCCCCTCTGCTGCTTGGCTGCTGCTGTTAGTTTTTCCTTCCTTTTTAGGCTTTTGTTTGCCTTTTCACCCACATCACCAGCAGTGACGGACCATAGTGCCATCACTGTAGTGCGATCTGGGTCCCAAATAGATGGGTTAATATTTGTTGACACATTTCATAAAGAGAAAAGAAAAACTAACCCCCAGTCTGCCTAAGTGATCTTAACAGGGGGTGGATTTTATGTGGAGCTCTAAGTTCCATGATGAATAATGTTTACAATTAACTTAGGCCAAAGAGACTTAATTTCAAGGAAAGATTCTGTGAGTGTCAACCTGTCTCAAGAGAATTCAATTCCAGGAAATTCCTTCTTCCTTAGTGGAACAGGGATAAACAGTGAGATCTTTCTCTGAGGTCAGAGCTATCCTGTCCTAGGACACAGAAAAGAATATACAACTTTTAAATATTAACAATAAATTTTGGATATAGTAAGTATTTTTTCAAGTATATTTATTAAACACCCACTATGCACCAGGTGTAAGAATGTATGATTTTTTTTTTTTTTTTTTGGTACCAGGGATCAAACTTAGGACATTGCACTTGCCAGGCAGGTGCTTGAACTGTTGTGCTATATCCCTATGTTCCTGACCCTATAATTTTATTTTATATACCATTTATTTCTTCTTTTTATTCTACAAATTATTAATGTACTGATTTTTTGGTAACTCTTAGAATATTTATTTTAATAGATTATTATAGTTTTGGGGAATGATATTCAAATAATTTTGATATAATTTTTCTTAATGGTAGATTCCCTTCACTACTTACTACAGCACTAATATGATTACTGAGAATTGGAATTTTGCCTTTATTATTTTTGTATGCAGAATTAGCAGCTTCTAATTGTTTTTCCCTTTCTGTTTCCTGCCTTCCTGCTTTTTTCTCCTTCTCACCTTCTTCTCTCCTTTTTCTTTTTTCCCTCACTCTCTCTATTACTCCCCTCCTTTCTTCTCTCTCTCTCTCTCTCTCTCTCTCTCTCTTTCTCTCTCTCTCTCTCTTAGGACCCTAAAAGGACATCCTCCGACTTAGATTGTTTTGTTTTATTTATTTATTTTTTTATTTTTATTTATTTATTTATTTTTTGTCTTTTTGAGACAGGGTCTTGCTATGCAGTTCAGGCTGGCTTTAAGCTCACTTTGTAGCTCAGGCTGGTCTCGAACTCACAACAATCCTCCTGCCTCAGCCTCCCGAGTGCTGGAGGCAGAAAGCAGGAGGATCACTGTGAATGTGGGCTGCATAGTGAGACCCTGTGTACAAAAAAAAAAAAAAGAAAAAAGAAAAGAAAAGATTGTTTTGTTTTAATTTCGACCGAGTCTCACTAAGTCGCTCAACTGTCCTGGCTGGGCTTGCACTGCTCTTCCCACCTTAGTCTCTGGGAGTACATGGCATTACATTACAGGAGTGTACCACCACATCCGGCCTCACAGTTTCTTGTAAAAGTAAACCTTTCCAGTGTGTTCCTAAATGCTTTACACAAGGCATGACACTCCTCCTTAGCCACTCCACAGCTTTGCAAGGTGAAAGAGAAATGCTCTTGTGCATGCAGCAGAGTCTTGGTCTTCGCAGGGTGGAGTTAATGAATAGTGAGCCTTGTAAGAGGGGGCCCCTCAGGGCAGGTTGCTAAGATACTGGGGGTGTTGGCCTTGCAAAAGATGGCAGTTGTTCTCCTGGTCCACAGTAGTTCTTTAGAGTTTTCTTAAAAGTATACGAAAGGTCTGTCCTCTCTACCTCTGCTTTCTGGTCTCACTGTGTGACCTCTCTCACACATACTCCCACTGTGATGCTGTCCGCTAGGATGTGGGGAGGGGTCCTTTGCCAGAGGCAGCATCATGCATAGACTTTCAGCTTCCAACACTCTGAGTTACATAGACCTCTTTTCTTTATAGACTACTTCATGTTGGTACTTTCTTATAGCAATGAGAAATGAGATAATGCTGTAGGCAGCTGAGTTAGATAGAAATATTCTAGGCAGTCAGACAGGGCCAGGCCCTCAAGGAGACAAGATGGCAGACAAGGTGACTTTGCAACTTGGAAGAGAGACACTCCCTATGGGCCACACTTCAAGACCAAGACAAAAAGAGGAAACACAGCTACATACTTCCCTAGGGATGGGCATAAAGGATTGATATTCTAAATAGGTATCAATCACTTTGAAAGAGTCTAAATGAGTCACTAGCCCAATCTGCAACAATAAGAGACCCTGTGCTGTATTCATGCCCACTTGCTACCTGACTCACTTCCCCATTTGGTACAGGATTTAATCAATTTTACCTGAGCAATGGTGCTTGTAATCCCATTGGGTGACCATAGTTTTGTCCTATCTCTTGTCCACCTAAACGAGTTCCCATGTCTTTACCACCTTAGACTCGCCTCATCACATGGTTTTCCTTTATAAAGGTCCCTGGAAGAGATAGCTTCTGGGGGAACTACCCTCTCAGGCCCCCCTCCTGTCCTTCTCTTGGATGGGAACTTTCTTTCCCTCAAAAAATCTGTTCTATTTATAACCTCCGTTTGTTCTTAAAATTCATTCTTCAGTTTTAGAGAACACGAACTCGTATGGGTTAGGTCCAGAGATTGTTTTTTCCTATGTCATTTGGAGGTCACCCACCCAAGATCAGTTTTCTCCCTGTATCAATAACACAAGAAGAAACACAAATGTACTAGAAGATAATGTGAGTGAGCTGTTGGTTGTTGGCTGGTGCTCTGTCTGCTGAGTCCAGCAGGGAGCTGACCTCTGGCACTCTAGCTGGCACTCAATACAGTTCATACTCCATGTCGGGGGGTAGTTCTGAGAAATGAAACCTTGTAAGGATGTGTCAGGTGTGCTCACTTAGGGGAAGCTAAGCATAAAGATTTTCTTTCATAACAATTTTAGTGCCTTGTTTTCTTTTAACAATTCATTCTGACACATAAGCCTCCCACATGTTTCAGGAGAGGACTTCAGCCCAAACAGTTCCTCTACAATCATTAAAAATGGGCGGGGTTGTGGCTTTGAAGAACCCATTCGCCATTATAGTGGCTCTTGGAATCACAGCTAGGTTCTCCACATGATTTAGAAACTTCAGGTTCAGCCCCAAAAAGGCAACTTATATGGCAGTATTCCCTCCTTTGTGGGCTAAAATCATGGACAAAGGGGCAGAATCGGTTACAGGTGGCAGGCAAACTGATTCTGGAGGAAGGCAGGGTCTGGCTGCAGGAGCAGAACTTTCATTCTGGAGGGTAGTTTTGCAGCCCATGGACTGAGCACGCCACAGAAGACACCAGGATCCCCAGGGAAAGCAGGTATGAATACTTCCTGCTTCAGAACTTAGTTGTCTGAGTGGACAGAGGGGTCACTGTCTGTGGCTGCTTTCCCTTCACTCCACTTTATCTGATCTACAGCTTGGCTTTGTCTCTGTGTCCCAGGACCTGTGCAACCAGTGAACAATGCTGACCTTTGGACTACTTGTCTGCAACCAGGAGACTGTCATTCTGCTGTGTCTATTGACTGCTAGGCTACCCAATATCCATATCTCAGTCATAAAGGAAAACTCCTTTCCACCCTCTGACCGTGGGACATTTGAGGCCCTGGGACCATGGTCTTATTACCAGTTGTTCATTATCTGACTCATAAGCTGGCCTTTAGCTCTAGGTTCCTCCTGCTGTCATTCTGTAGTTACATGACCATAAGTGACCTTTGGATAAATTCCACAGATGTTCTGCTTACATGTCAGTTGACCTCTTAGCAGCACACACGTTTCTTTGACGTATGTGCTTCTCTTGCCCTCCATAATCCACAGCCTATTTGTTTCCTCTGTCTTTCTGACCCCATTTCATTTTGAGTATTTCCTTCCTTCTCCTCAGCTGCACAAGCCAGAATTTATCAGATTATTCCAGGCTCCTTCTCCTGCCTTTCATTGCTGGGTAATCTTACATTATCCCATAGCTTTATAAACATCCTTCATCAGTTTTTCCACGTCTTTAACAAAATACTTGAGGCTGATTGATGTATAAAGAAAGAGGTTTATTATGCTCTCAGTGCTGGAGACCCATGTGGCTTCCTCTGCTCAGACTCTTGGGAAGGCTTGATGGTGGATGGCATCGTAAGGGCAGGAAGATGTGCCCCAGGGAGCTCACAAAAGCCAGCAATCCGGGGGAGTTTGTCATGGCTTGATCTTTGTACAGCAACTTGTTCTCACAGGAACTAGCCCCTATCCTTAGAAACTATATTAATACCTTAAAAAGACCATGGTCCCCATGCCTTACCTGCCTACCCCTAGGCCCCATGCCTCAACTTACCCCACCTGGAACCAAGGCTCCAGTACATAAAACCCGGGCGACACATTCAGGCTATATCCAAACCACAGTGTCTAGCTTATCAGCTATTGCTGCAAGATTGATATGTGAAGTTACCCTGACATGCACCCTCTAGGCAGAAAGCAGCATTTTCTGAGGGAAGAAATTGAAGACTCATGAGAAAAAAAATCTAGGCGACCTAAAGGGTGTAAACCTTCAAATCTGCTTCCCAGGCTGCTGTGCTTTCTGGAGCACCATGAGCTCACATAGAAAGGAGCCATCATACCTGCCTCGTCTCCATCAGTAGTGCACATGGCACTATGGCACTTCAGAATAATTTTGTAAAAACTCTCCTGTGTTTCTGTTCTCCAAAATTCTGTACCAGCATGACATTAACATCTTTTGTTAATCCCCTTTATCTGATTCTTAAATGTGAGCTTTGGTCTATTTTCCATGACTGTAGTGGTATATTCAGTTTTCCTTCTCTCTCCAAACTATATGATTAATCTCTATAAAATTATTAATTTTGACTACATTTTTGAATCCAGTATAATAAAGTGTGAGTGATTTGG
Organism: Ctenomys sociabilis; assembly: GCA_004027165.1. NCBI lineage: Eukaryota > Metazoa > Chordata > Mammalia > Rodentia > Ctenomyidae > Ctenomys > Ctenomys sociabilis. Next base: position 110,980 of record PVKA01001282.1, read on the forward strand.
AAGAAAGAAGGTATTCGTTAAGTTTTGTTAGCAATCAGTAAATGATCCCAGATGCAGGTAGGAGGAGCTTACTGGAATGATAATGACACCCACTGCTGTTAATGTTGATCAGGCACTAATCTAAAGTATCAGACACACTGATTCCTAGAACCTTTATGGAATGGGTACTAGTAGTGTTCCCACTTCATAGATGAGGAATCTGAGGCACAGAAAAGTGAAATAACTTGCTCTAGATCACTCAGGATGTAGCCAAACCTGGATTTGAAGCCAAGCTTTGTGACTTCAAAGTCTTTGGCACCACAGCCTGGCCAAGGATCCGGGGCAGACAGAACAGAGAGAAGCAATCTAGGTAAACAGGTTAAGAAAAACATGGAAACCAAGGGCCTACTGAAGAACTGTGACTGTCATAAGTTCCAATCACATCACTTCCCTAAATCCTAGATGTCACTTTATAGGATCCAGCAACAAACAAGGCCCAAAGGAAAGATTTCTATACTTTATTTTTAAAAAGCTCACAATAACAGTTATTTGAGAAATCGCTCAACTTTTGTAAGAACATGTCATTGGTAGTCTCCTTCATTTGGAAGAGACACCTGGCTCCTCGCTATCCCATCACCCCAAACAACCACAAGACCACTCTGTGGAGCTTTTGTTTCCCAGTGGAGTTGGATCACAACAAGCTCAAACTGCTAACCTTGGGGAAGCTCTTTCCTCATGCACACAGAAGTGATTTCTAACCAGCTCTGATTCCCTCACAGCTTGACTTCCTGAAAAGAAGCCTGGAACCCATGTGCTCCATTCTTCTGTGAGTCACTCCCAAATTTTCTATCGTCTTATTTCTTCTTTTGTCATTGTTCAGCTCCTTAAAACTGCCCTTGCTAAAGTCACCAATGACTAGGTTTTACCAAAACGAAGACATTTCCCTCCTTTGTTGATTTCTCTGGAACAACTGACAAGTTGACCACTTTGTCCTTCTGGAAGCTCTCTTACCTGTGGTGCACCTCACTGTCTTCTTCTCTGTACAGATGTACAGATGTCTTTTTTTTTTTTTTTTACTGCTTCTTCCTTAATTTTCTAATACAGGCATTTTCTAGAACTTCCGCTGTACTAACTCTTCAGTCATCTGAGGGATCCTATTACTTACAGATTCATAAATCTTAAATCTAGAGATTTGAGGTTAGAGTTAGAACTCCTTATTGATCTACAAAGTGGCACATTCCCATTTAGAAGTCTTACTTGTATCTCAAATTAAATACGTTCAGATCTCACTCAGTTTACCTTTACGCACGTACTTTCTTTCTAATGATCTCAGTAACTGTCACCTCTGCCTCCCAGTTCAAGCCAGAAACTTCAAAGCCATTTTTGCCCCTCTCACATGTAACTAACCAGTCTTACAGATCCTTTCTTTCTTTTCTTTTTTTTTTTTTTGTTATAACTCCTATACCTATTCCTTTCCTTCCTCCCTACACTCCTCTGCTGATGTACTTCAGGCTCTTGCCAGAATTATTTCAAGGACATTTTAAATAATCCCTCTGCTTTCAATCTATACCTTCTTAATTCTCTATACTGCTGCCAGAGAGGCTTTCTGAAAATGCAAACATGGCATATAACTCCCAAAATTAAAATCCTCAACAGCACCCACATATTGCATGATGAAATTCAAATTATTGAGTTTAGCACATAAGTCTCTTTGATATGAGACTACTGTTACTTCTCTTGAGCTTTAAAAAAAATATCATGAGACAGTGTCTTGCCAAGTAGCCTAGGATATCCTTGAACTTGTCCTCTTCTTGCCTAAGCACCCTAAGTAGCTGAGATTATAGAGGTGTGCAATCATAGCCAGTTAAGATTCCTGTTGTTTCTGAAACTTCATGCCTGTCATCAGGGCCTCCAGAGACTTTTAATCCAACCATTTCACAAAGATCTACGGTTGCTCAAATATGGAAAACACTCTTCTCCTTTCAGTCACTGTTTTCTCCTTCCTCAGTGCTCTCTGTACTTGAATACTGGCCCCTGAAATTCAGGTCTACCCAGGACTGATTATTATGGTCTCTATTTGAAAATAAGACCTTTGCAGAGAAAGTCAAATTGGAGCAAGAACAAACTGGGTCAAGATGAGTCCTAATCCAACATGACTGTGATCCTTATAAGAAGAGAGAAACTTGGATATAGCCACAACACAGGGAAGAAAATCTTGTACAGCCTGAGACTGAGCACGGAGCGATGTATCCATAAAGCGAAGCACACCAAGGACTGCAGGAATGGAATGCATTGCCCCACAGGGCCCTGACAAGAAATTTGCATTTGGTGCCTTTCTCTGTTCTCTCTTTATGTCCCTACATGCTTCCTTAATAAGGCATTTCCAGGCTGTCATCATCTGTTTTTGTCTTTATAGTTAGATTGTGAGATCTATGAGACTAGGGGCGCAGCTCTGGCATGAAAAAAGGAACTCAGTTACTGTTGGATGAATGTCAACATGCCTAAGAAGTATGATTTTGTGGAGTATCAGAAATTATCAAGTAGAATTGCTTAATGGGAAAAATAAGAGCTCACATAAAGCCAGCGGGGCATAATGCACTGCCAACCAAATTACTTTAATATAAAAGAACAGCTATTGCTGATATTAATTTTATTCCCTAGCAGTTATAGTGATGATATCTCAGAGAATTATTGGCTTTGAATTATTTTTTTGGGCTAGTTTGAAACAAAAACAAATAAAATGTGAGTAAATAATAGAAACATCCTCTGTTAACAGTGAGGTAAAAGGTGGGGAGGGGACATTCGTAACATGCCTCGCTGGCTTGGCCCTGGAGCAAGTGTCATCTCTCACTTTGCTTCATGATGTACTTCCTTTATCCACACTGGTGTAGAAGGGCTCATTAATAAATGAGCAGTCTAAACCCTGCAACAGTTGCGTGAAAAATTGCTTGTCAGAGGACGGGCACTTCACTCACTAGAAGTTACCCCTTCATGGCCTGACTCCTCCATAGCCATCACTGGATTTATGAAGCATAACCTCCAAGTTCACCTTACAGACCTCACAAACCTGTGGACATTCTAATAAAGACAAAATAAGATAGAAGTGCTTATTTTTCAGGATTCATTATTTGATTCCTTGCTATACATGGCAATTACATTCCCCTCAGATGGCAAATGAAGGCAGTCTTTTTTTCTAAGAGTGATGAGAATGTTACTCACATGTGCTAACATGAAAAAAACCACCTGTTAGATTAGCAGAGCTGGCAAATGGCTTTAGTGTTTTGCTTGTAAAAATCTCTCGTTTAATTAAGGGTATGAGATAAGAAAAATAAGGCCCACACAGTAATAAGTTTTCTTATTTGTTCTTAGGCAGTAAAACAAAGAGTCTAAGGACTGAACAGGAAACAATGACTTGGGGACTGTCCCAAATTGTTTTAACTACTCTATAGGCCAGGCCTGCAGTATATCGAAGAACCACAGAAACAGCCAAGACTCAGTGCTTGTCTTTAAGGACTCACATCTGCTGGGGAGAAAGAAAGTTTCTGTGCCAGAGACATTAACAGATTCACAAGGCAAGGACAACCTCTTCCAACTTTTACTATCAGCAGTGGCTTTGCAGGTAGCCATGGGGATCCACTGCAAAAGCAGGAAGGCGAGAGCCCTGGAACACACCTAAGTGGGATGAATCTATGCAACCATCGCCCAGGTATCACTTGCAGGAGGCTCCTAGCTAGTGGGTCAGTGGGTGGAGGAGGCAGGAGGATGCCATGTGGAGAGCACCATGACAGAGCCAGGCCTAGGAAAGCACATGCTCAGATGTCTGAGACAGCAATCATTCAGGACCTCAGAGTTCAGGTGACAGTGAAGCTGCCTTAAAAACTGGGCAGGAGTTTGCCAGTAGGAGGAGAAAGTATTTCAGGAACACATAAACAGCACAGAAACAGATGTAGGGACAGCAGGCCAGGCCAGGCAGGCCAGGTGGAGCACCTGCGGGTAGAGTGGCACTGGAACAGAGAGGGGCCAGGCACTGCTGAAGCTCCAGATGCAAAGCAGCCATCTGGTAGAGGGAGAACAGAGAGCATGGCTACAGCAGAACTGGATCTGGGGGCATTTGTGTGGAGGCTGGGGGCAGAGACCTTCAGAAGGCACTCGCAGGGGTGCTGTGAGAATGGCAGCAGGAGCCTGAGGAAGAGCTGGACCCAAGGAAGTGCTAAAGAGGTCAATCAGCTAACACAGGAGGTGGGGGCATAAGGGAGCGGCTGGGGCATGGCAGGGTCTGAAAGATGCGGTTACAGGTGCCCACCCATCTCAGTGAGGGACCAGCCCAACTAGGGAGGCTTTGGGACTGTCCCAGATGGGGTAGCATCAATAGCAACCAAGAGGAAGAGCTGCCCAGCCAAGGGAGGAGTGGGTGGCAGGAAGCCACCAAGACAAGTGAAGCAGCAGGAGCTGAGGCAGGAGGCTAAAAACTACAGGAGGCTGATGCACAGGAGGGTTCCTGGCAGCTCCATACCCACATCTGACCTTGGGAAATAAGCTCTGTGTCAGAGGCTGCACTGGCACGGCTAGTGTAAAGATGCACCTGCAGGATCCCAGCGCTTGTGCTCACACCACATTTACCGTGAACATGAACTCCTGAGGCTTAAACCACTTGTCATAGAGAGATGAAGACCTCTGCCTGGGAGGGAAAGTACGAGCCCTCAGGAGAGAGTGTGACACATGCTGGGTGACAGTGGCAGCGGCAGCAGTGGCATTACTGATGCTCTCTTACTAACAGACCCACTTCCACCTTTGCATGCTACTGCCCATTCCCTACCACCCTTTGTCTCATACCATGCACACTGTAATTACAGACTGATCAAAACACTCCCATCTGTAAGGTGATGCCTTAATTCTGACAATGTGTTGGCAACATCTGGCCCTATCTCAGAGGCCTCGAATCCCTATCCTGCCATCTAGCGCACTTCTTTCTTCTTTACTGAGATCCAACTGCCTGGATCTCTTTCCCCAAAATGACTCCTAAGGGCTAGGGAGATGGCTCAGTGGAATAAGTGCTTCTCTGGCAAGTACAAGGGTCTGAGTTCAATCCCTGGTTCTGTAAAAAACAAAACAAAACAAAATGACTCCTAAAGGAAATGGAGCAGTGTTCACCCATACACATATAGAAATGAACACAAATGGGGAAGGGTATCCAGAACTGATGGGGAAGCTGAGATTGAGAGGGGGTTGTAGGGACAGCGGCTTGCTGGACCATCCATTGGTTTGTCTAAATCTGTGGCTCTGCTGGTCCAACTGTTTAATTTCCCTTCAAGGGTAAAAAAAAAAAAATTGACTAATTTTTCACTTAAATGATTTATCTTGACTTCATCAGTTCCTCAGATTTGCAGCTCTCTGACTTTTCTTATGCAAAACATCATTTTTTTCAACTTTGAGGTATTTTTGTTTGTAGAGATTATTCTGTTACATATCTGTGTACATATGCATGTAAATATAAATTTAAAAAAATGTAGTGAAAGAGCAAGGAAAACAGTGCTTGATCATTGTTGTACTGTATTTTGTGTATGTTTTAATAAAATCAGTGAAAGGAAGCAGAAGTTAGGAGGGGCAACCATTTCCAAAACATGATACTCTTTCAGTAGAACTATGGTTTCTGCTGAGGGCGGCTGCGAGTTGTGCAGATGATACCATGATCACCAGGTGAGTGGTGCTCATTGTAACAGCTGGGTAATGATGACCCCAAAAAGCTGTGCTCCACTTTTGGTTCTCCATTCCCTGAGGCCTTCTTCAGAGTAGCTTTGGATTCCCCTCTACGCCAAACCCACTCATCCCTGAGGCTTTTCTATATTTTGTCTTAATTAATTAATTTCTGAGACAGGGTCTCACTACATAGTTCAGGCTGGCTTTGATCTCACTATGTAGCCCAGGCTGATCTTGAACTGTTTTCGATCCTCCCCTCAGCCTCCTGAATCCTGGTATTATATGCATGTGCCACCATGCCTGGTTAGAATTGAATATTTAAAGAAGAACTACCCCAAAATTAATGCAGCACAAGGCTGGGGAGATAGCTCAGTGGCATAAGCATCTGTCTGGCAAATGCAAGGTCATGAGTTTGATTCCTGGTACCAAAAAAGAATTATCAATAATGTAGTGTAAGCTGAAAGTTATTTATTTATTTATTTGTTTATTTGTTTGTTTATTTATTTATTTATTTATTTATTGCGGAACCAGGGA
>PVKA01001282.1:117289-152345 GCA_004027165.1 Ctenomys sociabilis
TCTATCTATCTATCTATCTATCTATCTATCTATCTATCTATCTATCTATCTATCATCTATCTACCTACTCATATGCACACATTTACACACAAATTTTATTTCCGAAAGCCAGTAAAATTTTGTATGTAACTTCTTGTAGTTAATATATTTAACTTATCACATTATAATCTGTACTATTTCCTAGCACTGGAGAAAGATTTGGGTTGGGTTTTAGAAGCTGAGCCTTTGGGCAGCGGGATGAGTGTAAACAAAGATAAAGGACAAAATGGTGTAGATGTACTGTGGTCTGCCTTGTGTGGAACTCACAGAGGTACAAAAGGAGAGAGCAGTGAGGTGTGAGTGGGGATGGAGCGGAGTCAGAATCCTTCCTGGGAAATATGGGTTAAAACTCAGAAACAACCCAAATGCCCCCCACCCAAGGAATGGATTAAAAAGATGTGGTATTTCCATACAATGGCATGCTACTCAGCTCTAAAGAAAGATAAACATGAGGATTTTATAGGTAAATGGATGCAGCTAGCGACCATACTCACAAGTGAAATAAATCAGACTAATATGTGTAAACATCATATTGCCACCCTAGGGTAAGGAACTCAAAGAGTAAACACAAACTGAAAAGTACAATAGATACTGTGAAAAAGAAACTGCTTAAAAGGAAAGAACAACTGTGATGAGGAAAAGGAGAAAAGAAAGAAGAAAAAATAAAAAGTTACACACACACACACACACACAAAACACAAGATAGCTAAGATGACTGTATCACTAATTTTTATTGGTTTATTTAATGGAGTAGCTTGTACTTAGTTTCTTTGATCAATTTTACATGCCTATATCTGGTAATCTGAGCAACTACTTTGAAGATAACATAGGAATTATAATAAGCATTGTTGATTTCCTATCATCTTGCTTTGAAATCCTGCATCATGTTTAATGTTCTTTACATTTTTTTATTCTCTTTAAAAGTAAAAGGAAAAAAAAATGGATTTAATTCCAGAAATTATTTCAAAGCTCTCTACCTTGAAGTGAGTGAAAAATGACTCCACTAAATAAAATGTGCAGTGAAAAAGGGAAATAAATGCTGGGTATTTACCCATGTTCCTGAGTAGTAGGAAATTAGAATTAACCCATAAAAGAACTGGCGGGTGAGTCCACAGTCATCCTATGTTAATTGCCTTCTACAAGTCTAGAAAGAAACTTATTTTAATCCCAGTCTCTAACTGGTACTAAATTATGATAAAAATATTCTTACTAATTTTCTTGGGTGTGCCCAAGATGTTTTTTTTTTTTTGGTGGAACCGGGGATTGAACTCAGGCCCTTGCATTTGCCAGGGAAGTGCTTATTCCTCTGAGCCATCTCCCCTGCCCCATGTGCCCAGGATTTTTGATGAATCCCTCAAACATACAGAACAATGTATCATCCAGGACAAAGTTATTTTAGAGATCACAGAATCCTGCTTCTCACACAGATGGTTTTTGCCAGAATAATTACAGATTTGTCTAGGCCTCATCTGCTTTCTCACTGTGGCTCCATAATTACACACCTCCTTAGGGTAGCCATATGAGAGAGGCAAAGTATATGATCCCAGGAAAGAGGGGCTTTTAAGCTTTTTCTGCAAAGCTAAGTGGCTCTTACTCTGATTAAAGGAGAGACTGTTAAACCTCTTAGACCAAAATGAAAGAATGATCAGTATGACGCAAGGAGCCGGGATGATTGTTCTGGACTATCTAGCTCAGTCACCCGTAAGATTTTGGAAAGTGTGTATATAAGGCATCGGATATTTAATTTGAAATTGTTTAATTTCTTTCTTTCCACTAATGATTTTGAGTGGATTGTGTTGCGTAAATGTATCTCACTGACACTCAGCTGAACTGGAAGTCAGCTTCACTGTGTGCCACATCGGGGCAGATGGACCCTGGTGAGCAAGCCGTTCTTATCCTGTGCACCGTGATAACATTCAGCTTCAGCCTGGATGAGCAAAATTTGCTTTTCCTCGCAGGACGCTCTCATGAGAGCTACTGAAAAACAATAAGCTCTTGACAGAGCAGCATGCTGCTCTTCTAAAAGTGGGAATGAACTACATTTTACCCTTTAAAGGTCAGGGGATGTTATTATGCAGCAAATTTAGCCTATGATTTATCTAAAATGAAGACAACATCACACATAACCCTTGCAAGGTCTGGGTTACATTTTTTTTAAATCCCAAAAGGATGTTGAAACTGAGAATGAATTTTCAATAATACTAATAATAGCTCCTACTCCTAAGCTTACTGTGTATAAGAGATTGTGCTTAGCACTCTCTCTTTTCTTCACAATGAGCCTGCAAGAAGTATTAGTTTTTAAATTTTGAGATAAAAATAAATCTTAATCTCCATCTTCATAAATTCCCTGACTTCATTTTCACCATTGGTCACCTCTCCCAGACATGTCACTTGTCAGCTTTCTTTCCTGGTGTGTGATAGTCACTCAGGGCGAGGCCAAACTTGGTCCTTCATGATTCCTAAATCCAGGCTTCCCTAAAAATGATTTTTGTAGCTCTTCCTTTGCATCCTTGGTAGCCTCTTCATGATAGCCTCTGATGCTGAATCTCACGGTTCCAGGTCCCAGCCGCTCCTCATCCTTCATGTTCCTGCTCTTCTCTCTCTGTCTCAGTAAAACACAGACACCTGTGCTATGTGTGCTCCCCGAATACCAAAAATGTCTGCTGCAGATTCCACACTATTCCTAAAAAATGAACTTTCCCTCTGTTTTGGTTAATGGCACCAACACTCTCCCAGTCAAACTTGGAGTCATTTTGACAGCTTTGGTCCTCCTCCCCCAGACAGTAATCAGTTTTTGTTGTATCTCCGCCAGGAATATTTGTAACTTTCTTTCCAATAGTTGAGGATTGTTTTTATATAGTTCGTCAATCTCTATAATGCTTCCACAGATTTCATTTCTCATAATTTCCATATAACCACAACAATACAAAAGTAGACTTCAGAAAATTATGTGACCCATGCTATAGTTTTGAAGCCAAGTTGGTGCTGGATCGTAGCTCTTTTGCCTCCTGCTTTCCTGGCTTAATATTCTAACAACCACCATCACCAAGGTCACCAAGTCATGCCTGGAGTGCGGCTGTCTCAGACACAGGCTCCTTACTTTGCTCCAGTATGGTTTATGTAATGCTAATAGTCACTGTCAAGGAATCACTGTTAAATGACATCTTTCAAAACAGATCTGATCACATCACTCTCAGCTCAGAAGCTTTCAGTAGTTCCTTATAATGAAAAAAAAGTTCAAATCACTTAGGTTGGTACACTCTCTAAGCCTGACTTGGAAAGACTACTGCATACAACCCCCCTCTGCTCCAGCTGCAGAGAGCTACTTTCTGATTTTCACAAGTACTTGCCTCCTTAACTCAGGCAGGGCCCCTTGGATGTGTGCAGGGCCTAACAACATGCTATCTTGTCCTTACTTTTATTATTCAATTCCAGTGCATGTATATATCAATATATCAGGATTGATATATTGATATATACATGCACTGGAATTGAATAATAAAACGGCTCGCTACACATGGAGGTGAATCTAGTGAATATGACAGAAAGAATCTATTTTTTAAAGAACTTAGAACTTACTGGGGCCTTGATATTTCTGCACAAATGTCACATTTTCCACAAATTAATCCTATACTGATACCCCTGCCAGACAAGTGATCACTTCCTTCTCTCAGTAGCCATGGTACAGTGAAGACACCTCCATTACAGAATTTACCGTAATCTGATAGAATTATGTTAATGCATAGACCTTATCTTTTATGATAGGTTATAAGCTCCATTTTTTGATAGGGACTCTATATAGCTCAGTATCTAGCCCTATTATCATAGAGACAGCATTTTTCACATATTAAGACCTCAGCCGGTCATAGTGAAATAGATAATTTCTCTTAGTGTCTTCATATGAGAGTGGAGAGAGAAGAGACATACCCCACTAACACAGATAGTGAAGGGCACACCATGAGGACGCATTCGCCAAATAGTTGAGAAGGCATTATTTGAGGCAATGGGATTGTCAGCTGACACATACACAGCTGGTTAAGTATGGCTTCTTTCACTAGTATAACAGATTTGAGATACACTTCTGTTGTGTATATTAATAGTTCATTTCTTTTTACTGCTGGACAATGTTTTACCTCACTAATGTGCCACTATTTGTTTATTTAATTCCTGGTTGAAGGATGTTTGAGCTTTTTCATATTTTGGCAATTATAGGTTTTCATTTTACTTAGTTAAATAGAAGCAAAACTTCAAGGTGATACGGTAAGTGAATACTGATAACAAATTACCAAATTATCTTCCATAGTGGCTGTACCTTTTTTGTACTTCCACAAGCAGCAGAGGGAAGACTCGGTTGCTTTGTGTCCCTGGCAACACCTACTGTGGTCAGAATTATTTTGTCTTTGCCCTTTCTAAGCAGGGAATGTTAGAAGATAATTTTAAAGTTTTGTCTTTTTTAGAACCATATTTCCACTTCCATTTTAAGTCCATAAGCAGTAAGTACCTTCCTCCTCTCTCTTGCTTGGTTCTTGGCACTATCTCTCCCATTAGGTTTTAGGTTCTTTTGTGGATAAGCAACAAGTCTTAGCCATCTTTGCATAAAGGATGCTCCGCAACCATACCCCAAGTACAGGGATTTGCAATAATAGGCAATAATAACAATAGTTCAACACATGACACTACAGGGACAGATTAGATCAATTCATTTGGTGACACAGTTAATTCAGTTACAGCCTGGCCTAGTACTGCTTTATTTGTAAATAACAGAGAAAACGTAATTAACCAGTTCACATTCTTTCCTTTTCATCGATTTTGTCATTTTTATTTGTTGTTATAGGTATTTGCTTAAATACTACATTTTTCTCCCAAAATTGGACAATATGGTTGGGATGGTGAAATATTTGAGTGACAGATTTCTTGTGCCTACCCGAATGATAAGATTTTTCTTACTAACACTTCAATAAGAGATTAAAGGTTTTTTTTTTTTTTTTTTTGGCATTTAGGACAGGGTGTACAGGGTTTACAGGGTCTCACTGCGTAGACGGGACTTGTAGTGATCCTCCTGTTTACAGCTGGGGTTACAGGCACATGCCAGCATGTCCAGTCTCAATCTCTATCTCAGCATGCCCTGGGGGAGGGTCCGGCACTGCAGGCCCAGGGATTGAACTCCTGGCCCCTGAGTCTATCTAAGCAGGCTCTTTTACCCACTGAGCTATTTGGCCACCCCTAAAAGATTATTTATTCACTCATTTGTTTTTGTAAAAGTTTAGATCATTTCATTTTAATGTACTTTTTAGGTGAGAAAGAACATTTGGAATTACAAGGGGCACTTTCCCTGCAAAACATTTTATCAAGTGATTTGGAACCAAAAAAACGCACTGTGGGTTAAGTCGCTGATAAAGACTCTGAGAATATTAGACAGCAGAAGAATCTCAGATGACGCATCTGCTGGTCTCCCATTCACGCGAGAATCCTGGCTGTGGTGTCTCATTGGACAACTCTGTATTTGATAAGCTTACTGCTTCACAGAGCACCAGGGCATGCATCCTCGTAAGCAAGAGTCTCAAGACAAAAATGAAAAAGAAACACTCTGAAGAAATTGTCTTTCTAAAGTGAGTTTTTATTTTTCTGTAATGTTGTATTACACAAATCTGTAATACTTATAGATATCCAAATATGGAATTCAGAATTTATTCTGGAAGAAAAGATGCCCCTCACTAACATTACTGCTCAGCCAGGTGCCGAGTTAATCTCATTAACTTGTACAGTACAAGATGAGATAGGCTGTGAAGATACTCTCTTTGAAAAATGTAGCTTATACAACATCAGGCTTGGAACTTGTTATAGATACTTCTGAAGATTCATTGTTTGGATAAAAGCAAACTAAAAATTTATAGTTGTATATATAGAAGGAAATTGTTTGAGTCTGTAGAAATGTGTAGAGGAAAACCTTTTAAACATAAAATCTCTGAGAAGAATGGATTATGAGTTCATGTGGACAAAGGCTTCTAAGTCCAAGTGCAAAGGACTTCTTGATTATATTTGCATTGGCTGATTTCTGGAGTGGCCTGGTACTAGTGTCAAATATGACCTGAGGTAGCACCCTTTCCCAGAATGCCCTTCCCTAAAAGGCTTTTCATTACTGTTGGTTCCTAGGGAAATTCACATGAGAAAGTGCTGCTGCCTCCAGCTCACCTTGTCAGAGCCAGGCAGGAGCCGGGCTGCTGCATCTTTGCTCCCACCAGATCTCTGCCTTTGAGCATGGGGCCAGGTGCATGAAGGGGGGCCAGGTGCATGAAGGAGTGCCAGATCCGACAGATCCCCAAGTCAATGAGCTGGAGGAGGTGTGAGTCAAGTACAGGTTCTTGTTCATCTTTTTAGGTTCCAGTCTGTACTTGTTTGGCTTTACTTCCAACTCAGCTGTGCTTTTCAACTGGCTCCATCAACCTACAATGATGTCAGGCCCAATACTTGGTGTAAAGCAACTGCAGAGCTCAGAAAAATGCATAAGGTCTGAAACTTATAATGAATCTATTATCTCGTATTACCATAGCGACTCTGCCTTCCTAACTGAGAATGGCTTCTATTAAATCTTTCCTATTCAGAATATGTACTTGGTTACAAATATTCTTCTGTGTGTACCTTTTTGTTAGAAAAATTTATAGTAATGTGAAATGCTATTATACTAATTTACTGAGCCTAAGTACACCATTCTATTTTTCATTACTTTTCTGTCCAATTTTCCTCAAAAGTGATGTATTGGATAATGGAAAGTTTGGTCCATAACCAGAGAGCAGAAAAAGAAAAAAGGGCTGGGAAAATAGTTTGGCAAGTGCAAGGAATCGGGTTCGATCCCTGGTACCACAAACTGTGCCAATCCAGAACCAAGAGGGGTGGTGCATGCCTGTAATTCCAGCAGTGGGGTGGCTGAGACAGGAGGATCACTATGAGGGCAAGATGCATAATGAGACCCTGTACCAAATAAATAAATAAATACATGACAAACCAATGTGCCAGCTCCTCCCCCAGAGTGTGCTGAGACAGTGTATGAGAATAGGCATGGTGGCATGCCTGTAATCCCAGTGCTTGGGAGGATGAAAACATAAGGATCACTATGAGTCTGATCTGTGTGAAACCCTGTAGATCCTGTACTAAATACATAAAAAATAAAATATATGTAAAATAAAAAGAAAAACATAAATAAAAATAAATCAAGAAATAAACAAACAAAACCTACCAAACTAATTTGAACCTTAGTACAGTAACTCGGTTTGAAAGTTACTTGACTTCACTGGCTCTTTCTTCAAAATATGTGTTAATGCTATATAGAAAGTTGTCTATTTGGGATAAAATACGAAAATTAAAAACTTGGAAACAGTTTTGATTAATTAATATCACAACATATATGCACTCAGTCTAACTTCTTACTGCTTTACTGAATTCCTTAAGATTTGATGTTCTTCAAGGGAGAAATGTTTCTTGCATCTTTACCCCCCAGCTGGGCACATGGATAACTCTTTATGGAGTAACAACTGAACAAGGGACAAATTTCAGCTTCCTGTTTTTCACAGAAAAAGAGCAGTAATGTATGAACAGACAACCACAACTAACTGCATTCTCTTGTGCTTTTCTTACTCTTATGTAGAAACTCAGGTTAAAAAAAAAAAAAACCACAGCCATATCCTTTTCATCAATTGAAAACTCATGAACTGCTGGCAAGTGTAAAACAGCTATATTGACATTACAGAGATGCTTGCAACATTTTACTGCCTGTACTCAACGACTTCAAAACCTCTGCCATGTTCTCAAGTGCCATTTCCTGGGGAAAGCAGTTGAAATAATAGTTATAACCTAGCCACTTGTTGGGGTTAAGTTATTTGAAAAAATAGTATGAACTACTGTAACTCAATTCTCCTCTCAATGCAAATGATTTTTAAAGACCCAGAGAAACTGACATTTTAAAATTCCACATTTGACTCAGACTTATAAATTTCTGACTGATCAAAGATGTATTACCTTCTACCCTCAAATCATGAAAGTATACCAATTTTTCCCTTTTGTATTTAAAATGGCCCAAGAAGTAGCTATGAAATGCAGAACTTCCTTTTGTTCATTTGTGTGTATAACCTCATTCAGAAAGTGCCACAACACATGTTTTAAATTTGAGCACAGATCATGTGTTTTATCAATGAAGGGGCTGTCCAGCGCTGATCTCCTAGCTGTCCAGGAAGGACAAAGAAAAGATTATGGCAGAAGTCCAGGGCTTCCAAGGCCTGCGGATTCAATGTGAATCACAGATGTGTGCGCTCATTTTTCTGGAAGGCAGAGCTTCAGAGTTCTGTAGCTTTCTTTGTGTCCATACTGCATGGTATATAAACTCTCGAAGAAGCTTTTATTTAATAAATTTATTTGTAAGTGAATGATAGTTTATATGTTTGGAGGTGATTGAAAGGGGGAGATAAAAATGGTCAGGGCACAATCAATGCATGATATATATTTGTATAATAATGTCACATGAAACCCTCTAATTTGTACAGTTAATGTATGCTAATACCACAAGATAAATTTTTTCTAAACAAGTAAAACACCCAAGTAATAGCTTAAACACTTAAAAAAAACAAAATAAAGAAAAGAGACCTCAATTTACAAAACATGGTTTCTGCCCCTCCTTAGTCTTACAAGAGGGGCAGAAAGGCAAGACAATGAAAAACAAGGAGCAGGCATCGGAACTAAAGCAGACCATAAGGCTTTCTAGAGAGAGCCTGAGGTTCCTGGGGCATGATATGACTTCGCCGGTTGTGACATCTGTGCACCACTTTCATAATTTCTGCCTTCAGGTACTTCTTATCTAAACTATTTGATATCACTTCATATTTCTCATTAAGTTGACTTGAACTGTGCGCTAGCTACAGATGTTAGCTTAGCCCTAAAAAACAACATTTGTAAAATTACGAGTTTAATGTGCCAGACACACATTTTTCAGAGCATATATTTTTTAAAGTGTACTTTAAAATTTATTCTGAGTATACTGCTGCAGTAAAAGGAATTCATGACTAGCAAAACAATAAGGAAATACGTGTACTGCCTAAGCATCCCCCCATCACTGCTGGAAAGCTGCTGACCTTTCATAAGTTCTGCCCTCTGCTGTGCTACCTAGAGGAACAAAGAGTTTAAAGTTTGAAGAGGTACAATGTGGGAAAGGCTTTCCTGAATGACTAGCAGAGTCTGAAGATGACCTCTTTTGAGTTTTAGTTTTACTAGAAAAAAAAAAAAAAAAAAAAAAAAAAAGCTTAAAAAAAAATCAATTGCCTTGTAAGGAACTAGGAAGAAAATACTATGGCAGAAATCATAACTTTTTAAAATAATTGATGAATTGTTATCTTTCAAATGGATAGAGACATCCCATTGATTCCTCTTAATTCATCAGAATTATAGTTATAAGACAGAATGTAGTTTTAAGGCGCAAATGTGCATGGATGACCTTTTTCCAGTCTTAAAGTTTCAACTAGAGCCAACTGCTTAACTTTCATAAGTAAATGAATGACTATGATTAAAACATCAATTGCAGAAACACCAGTTCTAAAAATAGCTTCTAAGTCCAAAGTCCACAGAGGCAGCTAAACACAGACATGGGCTTGTTTTCCTGTGCATGTGTGTATGTGTGTGTTTGTGTCCAACACTACATGAAATGTACTTAGTTTTACTTTTTGAAAAACAAAAAATTTTATTTGCTGAAAATATATGTCATCTGGATATTATGACAAAAAGCTATGTGCACTGATTTTATTGCCTGCTTCTTAAGTTTAACTTAAAATGTTAGCCCTTAGACTCACCCTGTTGGTTTAAAAAATATCTTATGACTGTTCTAAGAGCTTTATTTGTATTTATTTTAAAATAACACAAAATGAAATCCATGAAAGCAACCTATAAAATTCTGCCTGTGCCTCATGTTTAGACCCAGTGTTAATAACTTCTTTCAAATCACCCATATTCAACAGAATCCTGCTGTGTGACACAGGGAGACAAGTGGACTTAGTACTTGGGTGACTGTCACACCACACCCACCTCAGTGGATGACAGTCTGTGGGATCCTGGGCAAGTTATTTAATCTGTTTCTTAGTCTCTGAAACAAGGAGTAGCAGTTCACACCTCACAGATTTGTTTAAATGAGAGACCGTTAGCAGAATGACACTGGCAGAGAAGGCAGAAGAGTCAATTTTGAGAATTACACAGATGCGTATGCAGTTGATCTCCCATCTATTTTTGGAAAGAAGATGTGTACAAATAAATGTTTCATGTCTTATGCCCCAGAGGCAAGATGGAAGTGTGCTCCAGTTGTTCCCTCCTTCCCCTGTTTTGCATCCCTATGTTTTGGAATGTCTTCCACTACAATCAATGTTTCTCACGCCTTCTCTCAATCCCCTGAGTGGAACTCTGTCTTCTGGGCCATAAAGAGCATTCTCATGCAGGAGGGATAAATGCTCAGAGGCAGAGTCACCTGCCAGGCATCTCAGGAACATGAATTAGCACTTGTATTTTGAGGGTCCTGGCCCCGGAAATGAAGACCACAGAGAAGTGATGAGCACCTCTTGAGGAGGAAAAGACAGAGAAAGGATGTGCATTCATCAAAGGGCAGTGAGGGAAAGAGCCGAGTATTTTCAAAGGCACTGAAAAGGGTACACAGCCCAGTGAGAAGAGGTCAAGGTCAAACCCTAGGGCTGGAGGTGAATCCTGAGAGGCTACTCAATTATCTAAACCAGTGGCTCCTCAACCCTTAAAATACATTAGAGTATCACAAACAATCTATGAGCAGTGATAAACTATGAATGACAGCAAATTATTTAAGAGGATAATTTAGTTTTCTTTCATATCAGTTATGCCAATCTTGATAATAGAATTATTTCTGTAATATCATTCTCATTCATCTTATTTGAAGTTGCCTCCTTGAGTTGGGAAAAAGAAGGTAAAAAGTTTTATTGGAGTTCCAGAGTATGCACAAGGAAGAAATTTCCCTTGGGGCACAGTGTTACTGAGACTGAACATGGTGGCACATCTGTAATCCCAGCGCTTGGGAGGCTGAAAACAGGAGGATCACTATGAGTCTGATCTGTGTAGTGAAACCCTGTAGACCGTGTACTATATATGTTAAAATAGAAAAGAAAAGCATTAATTACTGGGGAAACAAGACATAAGGAAGAGGTACAGGGGTGCTTAGCTGGCACAGGGGAGAACCTCTTATTAGGTGACCGGGGAAATCTCCTGAGATCTCAACAAGGAAAACAGCCCATTAAAACTTTGCAGACTCATAATTATTAATAAGTTAATTCCAGTAGTTTGGAAATTATTTTAAGAATTCAGACTATGTTTTACTCAACTTTGAATCCCTAGTACATGGCACAAGGTTTAATATATATGTCAAGTGCTTAATACAGATTTACTGAATAGTCCAAAAGATCTACCGTCCTTAAATGAAGGCCTTCTGAACATTTAGTACCTCATCTGCTACATGGATTCCCATTGGTAGCTGGAGAAATGCTTTGCTTTAATGTGGACAACAGAAGGAACTGGTGCATCCTCTGTCCAGGCCATTTCCATTTATTAACTTTTACCTACTCTTTGAGGCTCACATCTCTACCCAGAAGCCACGAACCCCTGAGGGATCATCTTTAAAAAGCCCATCATTAGAGTCTAAAATGTCTAACTACCATGGGAACCAGAGCAAAGTTTTTTCATAAAAGTGTAGAAGTTTCAGTGTAAAATTGTGAGGCTTAATAATCACTAAAAGAAAATAACTTTCTCTCTCAAGAATTTTACCAGCCATTGTATTTTACATGTTATCAGGACATTTCAGGGGACAGAATGCCTAACAGTCGAACCCTTGTCAATCCGCAAAGAAATGCTGCTCTCTAGAGAAAGCAGTCTATGTGGCCCCGTGTCCTCTGTTAGCTTCACAATCGATCCTATTCTCAGAGCTGTCTTTTCAGAGTGAGGTTGCCGAAGCACCGACACTTTAGGATTAATAATTAGCTGGGAGGATGTTTTTAGAAGTAAAGTAGGAGGCACAATGAGGGGGTGGCATGCAGTGAAGGGTGCACGAGGAAGGAAAGTTGAGAGAGAATGGGAGAGTTCAGAGAACTAACAGCTTTCCCTGCTTAGGAGATTGGCTTGGGTTTTGCATCTCATTTCTCCAAGGGGCATTTGTCTTTATTTGCAACACTAATAGATCAACACTGACACAGTCTCGAGGCTTGTGAACAGAGCAGCTCTTCACAGTCGAGTGGAGACACTGCACAGTGATGTGACTAACTGAAGGAAGGGCTGCACATAGGGCCGACTGTCACCATGTGGGAGCTCTTCCAACTGATGAGGTCAATTCAATGTGTGTTTATGAATTTCCACACAATTTACATATTTTGTGACAGAAACTTTTCCGAATCACTATGGTTAATGGGCATCAACTATATTCACTATAATGAATCTCCGTTTTGTAAGGACCCATCAATTTCATAAATACATTCGCTTGAAACATTCGATCCAGACTTCACAAACTCAGTACCTATGGGTGCTAAGCAGGTAACACAATTAAGTGAAGACATTTAACAACTGACTTCCACGAAGCCTCAAGGTCAGAGACACTAAGAAGTGGAGAGACTGCAGCAGAGGTACCAAAGGCAGCTCAGATTCCCCTTCAGTCCAGCCTTGAGAATATAGGCCAGGATATCAATTTCTTGTAATAAATCTCCAGGTTTTTAAGTAGTGCATTAATTAAACACAAATACCTGCAAGGTCAAGGATTTTTTTTTTTTTTTCTAGCCCTCAAATCTTCTAGTTTTCAGTCTCTGAGCTGGTACCTGTATCCTCAAAGCCTATGCCCTCAGGTTGTGAGAACACCAGGTCTCCCAGATGTGCGGAAAAGCTTTTTCCTGTTCTGAGAATCTTGCTATATAGACAAGAAATCCCCCACCCGTTTCTTATGAAAGGGGGCAGCAAACACATTTCCATCCCCTTAACCAGCCCTGAGCCCCTGCCCTTGACTCAGACACATTTCTGCTGACTGCTTTCAGAACATGTTTGACATGGAAACAGGAATAATCCCCCACTCCTATTTGTCATAAGCAATTTTACTCAGTCAAACATGCAGGGAAAATCTATTTGCACTTACTAACCTTAGCTCTGATTAAAACCCTTATTAGCAATGAAAATTCTAGTTGCTTCATTTTGACCTTCATTTTTTCAAGGAGAAATGGGTTATAGAAGAACTCAAAGAAAGTCATGCTTGAAGAACAACTAAAGGTCAAAATAAACCCATGCTATATGTAACATAGTTTCACACACAGGTACCCAGACCTATGAAATAATGGAGTACTAAGCCATGGTTGGAAGCTATTAAGAAATTTATTTAGGGTAAAAGAATAAACATGTCAAAATGATGTAATGGAGGGCCAGTGAGATAGCTCAGGAG
Source organism: Ctenomys sociabilis (assembly GCA_004027165.1). Taxonomy (NCBI): domain Eukaryota; kingdom Metazoa; phylum Chordata; class Mammalia; order Rodentia; family Ctenomyidae; genus Ctenomys; species Ctenomys sociabilis. The sequence goes on from PVKA01001282.1 coordinate 130,788, forward strand.
AATAAGCACCTGCTTAGAAAGCACAGGGACCAGGATTCGATCCCTGGTACTGACTGATTCCACATGCCATGCCAGCCTGGCCCCTGGGCCCACTGAGCCAGCACCTGAATCAGGGCATGGTGGCACACACCTGTAATTTCAGGGCTGGGAGGTGGATCACTATGAGTCTGAGTTACATAGTGAGTGCTTGACCATATATATATATATATATATATATATATAATGTGATGGCAAAGGCATTGGCCAAATCTGAGCAAAGCAGAACCCACAAAAATCCAAATGTCTCCTGTCTTTTTGATCAGTTAAAAACTATAGTGTGGGAAAGCATATCTCAGAGTAAAATACAAAATCACAAAATAAAACAAAGTCTATGTTATATTTAGCATCTCTCTCCTACAAAGTCATAATTTAGAGTAAAAACCTGTAGGCAATGCAAAATTCTGAATCCTGGTAATACCTGGCACATTGTAAGTATGAAGACAGACACAGAGACACGGGCTATCACTTACTGAAAAATTGTCAGTAAGAACTGAAACAAAAAAGATGCTCTGGATTACTGAGAAAATGACATTAGCACTTCTTTCCCTCAAGCATTTTATTTAACAGAAATTGTACATTATAAAGAAAGAGAAGAGTTTCTCATTGATACAATGTGGCTATTGTAATTTTTGGTTATTTAGAAATCAATATTCCTGAAAAAAAATCAAGGATCTAGCAACATAAAGCATCTGATTATTCTCCATAATCTAGAGCTCCTACTTTAATGTGCTATTTACAATTCATGGTTAAAGAAAGATTTTTCTGCAACTCTTTTTTTTTCCCCTTGAGAAAATTACCACATGCAAATGTGATGTTTGTAAGGAGCCTGGGATATCTCTGTCCAGCTGTCCACTGCTGAACAAACAATAATGCTGACTTCCCAGGGACTGCTGTAACTCACTGCGTTTTTAAGGTCCAGACCCCAAGTTTTTTTTTCAGGCTTTCCTTGGTTCAAAAGTGTCTGATTCTATGAATCTTGACTAAACTGCTCTTCCAGTTATGGCTTGGGTATCCCTTCTGTTTAGGTTCTGAGAATCAAAATGTTTATGTGGAATCTGGTGGGTGTGTCCATGAAACCTGCTTGCTTCCGGTCAGTCAGTCAGTGGTTTCCCACAGTTCTCCTGCCACATTAGGCCCTGGGGACAGGGATGAAGATCACTGCATGCCATTTAGAAAGGCTCCCTACTTGGATGGTCAATTTTGGAGGAAGGTATACTCAAGTAATCTGATTCTTCCCCTTCACCCACTAAGAGGACTCTGATATTCTCTTGAGGTCTTCCTGTTCCTCCTCTCTTTAAGGGAAAATCAGTAGAAAACTGTCAGTATGGTCTCCAGTTATCAGCCCCTGTTGTAACAGTGGCTAAGGACACATTATTAACTTCTCAGGAGCTGATCTGTAATCATTTTATTTCCTTGTAAATACAGGCATGGTCTACACAACAGAGTCCAAATCCGGCTATCAAAATCCTTTGGGGATCCTAAATAAACACAGATTTCTAAGTTCTGCTTTTGGATTCAGATTTGGATTGAAGAGGTCATTGCATTTAACCTTGTGGCCAGGGGTCAGTTATTACTGTCTGGTAATAGTAATTCGGATCCCAAATTATGCTGCAAGCTTCCAAATAGAGCCAACAACCTAATTACAGGCATGAAAAATTAGAAAGCTGTTACTCAGCTGCCAACTCCAATGTGCCCAGTTAAGAAGCTGTGGACAAATTTTCTTAATGGCACTGAAGACAGTAAGTAATTTAAATTTCAAGAGCATATATATTTTCTTCATGGAATTCCCTAAGTGTCTGTTCAACTCAGATGCATTCTTTACATATTTTATTATTCCAAACTTGATTCGTATGCAAAAAAATAGATTATCACTAAACAGTCTGATGCTGAAAAGCAAGATGAGAGAGGAATCTAGACGCCTTTATTTTTTGAAAACAAAATTTCCATATTTGCATTCTAAACCAACTAATTCAAGGCCATCAGTCTATTTTAATTGGCAGTGCTTTCCTGATTAAAGCTATAGCTTTATTCAGAGGTATACTTTATTTAAAGGTAGAGCCTTATTCAAAAGGTACCAATGACACAATGCAGTTTCTTTCCAGAGGACAGACAGCAAGAGCTGTAATACAGTCAAGAAAGTTCTCAGAAGTACAAGGACTTTCTTCCGTGACTTGTTTTCTCAAAAGAGCTAATGGGCCGCCTACAGCAACAGACAAAGATGGCAATTTCTACAAATCTACACTAACAAACGTAGACACCTAAGAGGACAAAGAAGTGAGAGTTCAACTGAAAGAAAAAAATGTGGTGCCCCCGCCCTTCCCTCTGGGCACATGGCTGCCTGGTGACCTGACTCACCTAAGCAGCAACTGTGCTTCTTTTCTGGGAAATGCAATACTCAGGCTATCGTCTGGTATATTCTGTAATGTCAACAATTCAATCATCAAACTCAACCTGTTGGATGAATCAAGCCCAAACCATTAAATGAATGCAAAAGAAACAAAAAGGTGTCAGGAAATGACAGATGTAGGATGTTGTGATCGCTCTGTGAGATTTTCTTAAAGTAGCAGTATTAAAATATCTTAGATGCTAACAACTTTTTTAAACAAAAATAAACTTACAGATACATATAATAAAATAGCAGTTAGGGAGAAGAAGAGGTGGAATATATGTCACGTAGAAGGGCATAAAGTAGCAGATATGTGAGTCTAAAGACCTATGTATAGCACAGGACTATAGCTAACAGTAGAGTATTGCATTCAGAGTTTTTGCTGAGTAGATTATAGCTCTTCTGGGCAGATGGTAAGGATTAGAGGTTGAGAAATAGGTAACTGTGAGATGATCAACATGTTGATTTGTTTAACTACAGTAACTATACAAAATATTCATATGCATGTTTATTTAAATATATAGAGAATAAACTTGTATGTCACTTATATGTTATGCCTTAAGTACACACAATAAAATGTATTTAAAATTAGCAAACTTTCTTTTTGAGACAGTATTTTTCTCTATAATTTAGATTCTCTTCAAACTCAAGAGCCTCCCACCTCAGCTTCCCAAGAGTAGGGCTACAGCATGACTATGACTTGGTTTAAAGAAAATAGCAGCTCAAGTAATATCTCAGTCTAAACATAAATTTCATTGCAATTATCTCCCCTCCAGTGTGACAGTCACTTCTTTTCTAAGTGATTCCTAAACAGAGCACTCATTCTATCCCTCATTCTTTGCTGTCACCATCCCTTCCTCATGTCCACCCATCCCAAACATCATTCTTAAACCTGCTCAAGTTCCACCTCTGGAAGCCTTGCACATGGCAGGCTTTGGTCTCCTCTGACTTTACTGCCATGCATGTGGCAGGTCCAAAGCTTTGTCCATGACTGCAAGGTAATCCTGCTGCTTCTACTGCTGCACAAAGGCTTGTGCATATCTCTCGGCTGTCTGCAGACTGGGAGCTTCTCCTCACCGTGTCACTTACACCAGTAGTTTTTGAGCTTTTTGGAACATGGCAGCTATAGTTGGCTACACAAGTCATGTCACGGTCCATGATGCACCTACATACAAGTGTGTAATTTAAGGTTCCACAAACATCACTTACCCTTCTGCACTGCCTTACTCTATCATGTTTCTCAAAAACAAAAATGCAGATAGATTCACTAGGGATCAAGACCTGTGGCTTCAAACTACAGTTCAGAAGGATACTTATTGCTGCAACCATTTCTCCTGCTTAAAACTTACTTAATTATATGTGGCCTTTGGGTTCTCTTTAGCCCATGTTCTGAGTTCAGTGTTTACACCATGGTGCCTTTGTCTTTTGTGGTCACCTGGGACCATTAAGTGTTGATATATACACTCTTTTCCATCCTTTTTTTATGAGCAATGTTATGCTAGAAATAAGATTCCGGGGGTCAGGGAGATGGCTCAGTGGAATAAGTGCTTCCCTGGCAAGTTCCAGGATGTGAGTTCAATCCCCGGCTCCGCCAAAAAAAACCAAAACAAGATTCCGTGTATCCCTGTAACATCTTTCTGTAAGACTCAAATCTCCATCATCTACTCTGTCTGACTTTTGGAATATGTAGAGAAAGTGATAGACATTTCTTGGATGAAGTAATCGGGGCACAGAGAGTTGTTACTACATTGTCAAGGACTTTTCTTCCCTTTAAGTAGGCCATTGTAGATGAAGGCAAATGTTGTTTGCAGATACGTGAAGGATATAAATTTAGGTAACTGGAGCCATGAAGAGCTGCAATATATGCCTGTTCACCTAACATCTCCAGATGAAATGCCACCAGAGGAAGCAGCAACCCTTCTGTACTTTAGCTTGGAGTGGATCCCCATCTGTCTGTAGCCTCATCCTTCCCCCTGTATGTATGCACTCTGCTTCCAACCACCTTTTTATCTGGGGCCTCTCCATGTTTTTATCCCTACATGAGGAAGCTCTTCCTTCTCTTTTTCAGGAGGGAGTCTCTGGCACCCTCGGCCCCATGGGAAGTTCACTTTATCCCCTCTACCACCACAGACAGGCTTCTGTAACATGGGGCTGTGGGACTGAACTAGCTGTCACAATCAGTTTCCCCCTCTAGTTTTGTGGGCTGAGACTGAGTCTCATTTATTCTTTGATTACACATTCAAGGACCATCTTGAGCTTCAGAATAATATACTGTCAATGGATGAATGAACAAGGACTGAGTGGATGAATGAGAGCACACAGGGCAGAAGCAGCTTCCCCTGACCAAGATCAAATGGAAGCCCAGACTAAAATCCCATGTCCTGTCTGTCTGAGGTCAGCAGTTTCAGATTTTGTGATTCTATTGCCAATATCCTAGTCCTTCCCTTTAGGCTGCAGATTTTGCGACTAGAAATTCAAGCAGTAAGAACTAGCTGCAGCTAAATATATTCCTTCAAGTATATTTGTAGCACAATCAAGAAAACATTTCAGGAATGAATAATTAAGTGTATTGGGACAGTCTTTTGAGGCAATTAAAACACTAAAATTTCAAAATAGCTTGCTGGAATCTCCCCTCCTCTGCAGTGAGACTGATCTGATTCATATAATGCTCTCTTCCTCCACTCTATGCAGCTGATGCCCTGGTGATGTGGACCCAACCATTTCCACAACAGTCTAGTTAGTGATTAGCTGGAGCCTCCCCAAACCACACTGCAGCACACTGTGCATTTTTCTCTATCACTGCCTGGGCTCTGTTTCCAAAATACATTTCAAAGATATAACATTTAGACTTGTGACAGTAATCCCTACTTTTTTTCTATTTATGAATGATCAGTACAGTCCACCTACTAAATGCACACAAACTTGGCAAATATATTCTTCACAATTCTAGCTCCAAAGAACATTCTCTAATGCAAACTGTGGTCATTTGGGGATAGCAAGCGAGAAGATTTTCTTCTTTGTGCTGTGGCTCATGTATCTTTATTCCCACAATTGTTACTCAAGGCAGGCCAATCGTGCACACAATAGAAAAGAAAGAATAGTTTATAACTGGAAAATAAGCATGTTGGGGAGAAGTACACTCAAAGCATTATCAAAGTAAAATATGCACCAGCACCAACAAGAGCAAACAAAAGCCCACGCAGGAGATGTGTAAATATTTCATGAAGCTAAGCCTTAATCAACTCTCTCTCCAAATCTTTCTCGTGTTGTAAACACTTCAGTTTCTTCCAGTCCCACCATGACCCAGATTTCTTGCAAAAATAAAGTGAAAACATGGACCAATGGATCTTTAACAAGAGCGCTGTGAAAAATATTTAGGTGGAGCATATGGAAACACAAGCTTACCTGGAGGCAGAGAGGATTGCTGTAAGGGTGGATATCAAGGCTTGGCTTCTCTGTCCTTCTCCAAGCCCTTGCTTTTTTCCACCTCCTCTGCTGCTTTCTGGACATGCACAACATCTTACCCTTGAACTACCTACATCCTAAGCTGGTTTCTCCAATACCCCTCCAGAAAGCCCTTGAAACCTGACCTGCAAGTGCTGCCTTCCTCCCACTCCCCATTCACGTCCCAGAGTCTAGGAAGGTCCCCTCCTTCTCCCCTTTTGGCGCGGACTATTGTTGCATCTCAAATTTTGCTTACACATTTTCCATTTTCCTGACAGCACGAAGATCTGCCGTGGATATTGGCTGCTGATCCTCCTCAGTCCTTTTCTAGAATCCCCGTGTACCGGTGCCTTTATCACCCCTCCTCTCCACCTTGATTGAATGTGGTTCCAAAGTTCACCTCTAGATACAGAACAGGTCTCTACACTGATTTCCCTTTATCGACCCAGGCCCGCCCTACCTCTGCTCTCCTACCTGAACAAAAACTATGTGCACATGTACCTACACACATGTAAACGCATATGCACGATAGATGACTCGTGTTTTGACCTTAAGGGGAACAAGTGGAGGAAAACGAGAAGAATGCCACATACACACACACACACACACACACGCACACACACACACCCATCCGGACACTCGTGGTGTGCAGACCCGACCCCCGAGCGGCAGGCGGCTTCCCCACTTACCTTCCAAGGCAGGGCTCCAGGAGGGATGACCTTGCAGGGAAATTCAGCACCTGCGAGCAGGCGGCCCCTCCCGCGGCGCAGGACGGGATAGGAGCAGAGCAACAGGCGAAGGCTCGCGGAGCAGGAGCCGAAGGGGACCGGACGCAGCGGCGAGGCTCGGGTTCCCGCCAGAGCGTAAGGGGTGGAGTGTGGTCCCTACCTGCAGGGATCCGGCGGGGGCTGGTACCCGTCTCAGACCCCAGCGCGGGCTCGGGACGCAGAGCCGACGACGCCCGCGGCCAGGAGCTGCGAGCTGCTCTCCCAGTCCCGGAGTCAGCTCGACGCGTCGGAGCCCAAAGGACTCCGAGAAGAGCCGGGGCGGCGATCGGAGCGGGCGGGGACCAGGGCGCTCCAGCAAGCTGCAGGCGCCGCCCGGTCGGGGCCGTGGGGAGCCGCACCCCCAGCTCCCGCAGGCCCGGGCGCGACCCTCAGCCCGCGCAGTCCAGGCGCCCGTGCGGGGCTGCGGCTCCTCTGGGCCCGCTCCGCCCCCGGCTCCGCCCCTGCCGCCGGCCTCCGGGACTGGGCTGCGGGGCGGGCAGCTGCGGGGAGCCTAGGCGGCTGGGAGACCGCGCCGGGAAGTCCAGAGGGGGCGGAGGAGAGGGCGGCTGCGGCCCAGAGCTCCGCAGGAATTCCAGCTCTCCCCTCCCGCGCGCCCGACTCCCTGGCTGAGTCAAGACTCCAGCCACGTGCAGCGAGGGGCAGAGAGCCCAGAGACCAAGCACCCTGCCAGAGATCTGGAGCCGGGATTCCTGACCGTGTCCTTGTCCTTCCCTCGCACCCCTCCTATGTGGGTGGGCGTGGGTGGCTCTGGAGCTGGGCCCTCTCAGCCGCTCTCGCTCACTGAATGGATGTGTAGTATGGCTAGCAGCCTAGATGGTGCAAAATGACACGATAAAGAGAACTATATCAGCCAAGTATTTGTTGGAAGGGATTATGTAAAATGCCTTCTATGCAGCTAATTCTCACAGCCGCCCAGTAGAAGAAGAAATTGAGACGTAGATGGTTTCGATATTGTGCTTGAGGTGAAGGCAATAAGAGGCACAGCTGGGCTTTCAGGTACTCCAAATTGCATCCTTCTGACAGGCATGATGGTACAGTACTGGGGAGGCTGAGGCAGGAGGGAGCCAGTTGTTGAGTGATATCAACCAGGTTAGGATATGTGTGCTGAGTCTCTGCTCTTGAGGAAGGAGCATTCCAAAGGTTGGGAGTGTAGCTTGATGGTGGAGGGCGGTGGCCTACCATGTTCCATTCCCAGCGCAGAAAACATAACATTAAAAAAAAATTCTTAAAGCCACAAACCCACAAAGATTGCTGCAGGTCATTTACTATACTTCTTTCCTGTGCTAGGGTTGGGATTTTCTCCCCCGTACCAGGCTACTTTTAAAACAGCATTTTTAAACCGGGTTTGGTGGCACACACCTATGATCCCAGCCCTAACGAGGCTGAGATAAGCTGTTGCTGTGAGTTCGAGGCCAGCCTTGGTACATAGTGAGCTCAAGGTCAGCCTCAACGACATGTCTCAAAAAACGAAAACCCAAGCCAAACCAACCAACCAAACACAGTATCTTTACTGCAAGAGTGGTATTGGTGCAATATTTACAGTATCTGTCCTACTGAGGACAGATGCTTTTATTCTAGGCCTTTGCCTCATTGGAAAAATGAAAGCCAGAACTTAACACCTAGCACTTGCAGTTTTCACATGAAGAATTTTATGTGTCCTGTAACACTGAAACAGTAGATAGGATTTCATGTTACAGGAGAGGAAAAGGAAGTAATGGTTTTCATGAAGTTGTTCAATTAATATAAACATAGTGGGGATTAACTGGAGACATTTCTAGCCTGAGAATGACTAACTACCATAACTAGTACAGACTACCATGGTATGCTGTAGGAAACTACCACGTACTAAAGTTGACACAAATTTACATGGGTGTAAGTCTGAAAATAGATCTTTTGGGACTGAAGTCGAAGTGCTTTGCCAGGGCTGTCCTTTGGAGTCCAGAGAAACAAATTATTATTATTCACCGTTGTCTCTTTTAGTAGCAGTACATGTTTGTGTTATAAGAAACTCACTCATAGTGGGATTTGGTTCAGGCATGTCACATCTTGATCCCTTTTACTTTTCCTTCCCTCCCATTTCCTCCATCCTCAGATTCCTTTCATCTCCACAAAGTCAAACTCAATCAATAAATACTGAACACCTTTTATGCCCAAGGAAATTTAATAGAAAGACTGACTTCAAAAGTTGGTGACTTCATAGAATTTATAAGAAATAAAAAGCTAAAGGATTTAGACAAAAGAAACTATAGAAGTGACATGAGATGGTATATGATTAATAGACCAGGGAATGATTAGATGAAAAATTTATTTGGAAGTTAGATTTATACATATGAGTGGAGGTAAAGCTAGAAAGGTAGGAAGGTATGCATGGTAAGGATCTTAAATGGCAAGTTAAGGAGTTTGGATTTAATCCACACTAACAATTATGATGATGTCTGTGTGTCACCGCTGAGTAATTAACCAAGTGTGATTTGTATTTTTTGAATTATCTCTTCTTTCTCCAACAAGCAAAATGTGCAGATGTCTCTACACAAACACACATACACACTCAAACACACACACGCACACACACACAGATGCACATTCAAACACTTGAACACCATGTACTATATGGGAAAAGAAGTGCAGGCCTCTTGCCAAAGAGACTTGTTTGACTATTGTCCTATGTAAATTACCCATCCTCTCTTCATTGATCTGACATTCTTTATCAATGCACTGCCATAGTTTTTTTTTTAATTCCATTTTCTGTTTTTATTTATTTATTTTTTGCTCAAACCTATGGCTACACTTTGATGTAGTACATATTTATTTGTTGTATGTCTACATTCTGTAAGATTTTGTTTCTTTTGTTTACTGCTATATCTTTTCTTATCTAAAGCAATGTGTAACACTAAGTACGTACCCAGTAAATATTTGTTAAATGAATCATTAGCCCTAATTTACAAATAAGGAAATTAAAATCTAAAATGATAAAATGACTAAAACCCAATGTCCAGTCCAATCCTCTTCTATAATGCGTTTTTGTCTGAGTCAAAGTCATTATTGGCATTTAAACAGAGGCAGAAATACACTTAAAATACATAAAAATCTGAGACTAAAATCTCTCTTAATGTCAATCTTCCCTAAAATTTCAGTTTAGCTGGATTGGCAAGCAACACTGGCAGGACTGAGCAATTCAACAGTGGATTCTGGAGGACTGTCTCTGGGTCCAAGTTATTTGGCACTGAATTACAGCATTATACCGTAAACTTTTTAATTGTTCTAAAGTTAATTCATATGCATTTCTTGACACTCTCTGTCTTAGTTACTTTTTTCTCATTGCTGGGACAAAATACCTGAGACCTAAAGTTAGAGGAGGAAAAGTTTATTTAGTTCACAATTTGTTGAAATTTCAGTCTATAATTGTCTGGCTTCAAAACAGTGGCCTGGCAGAGGGGAATTGTACAGGAGAAACAGCTCACGGTGGGTAGAAGGCAACAAAGCAAGCAACGGGAACAAACAAGTGAGTCAGCAGCTTCTTTCTATACCTTTTTATATTCTGTCTAGGCTCATCAGTGAACTGATCTAGTAATCATATCCTTAATGCTCACGCACTATAGATTCAGGCACCTCTAAGAAAGCCCTCACCTATAACTGCGCGAGGTGTTAGAGGGACATCTAGACACAAGCCATAACACTATGGTAGGCTCTTCAAGCTCAGAGACCATAACTTTGTTTCTTTCATATACCTGCATTCTGCCAAGTACTCACTCTTAAATAAAATTACTGCATAGTTACAAGGTGATCTTCATCTTTCCAAAAATATAATAGCTTTGTAAATCATACTCTAGGAAGGCAGAAAAGAATCCCAGTGGAAAATGGAGTCTCTCATATTTTTTCACAAAAGAATGATGTACTGTTGCACCCCCAGGTCATTAACCAGGATTTGTTCACCAGATCATGCAGAGGCTATGAAAGTGATCATGCAGCATGGACTTGCTTTCACTTTTTTAGGCTAAACTTCTTCATCCTCCAATCTAAACTGAATTTCTTTGGGCAGGGAAAATGAAGACAGGTCATGGGTTCATCCTGAAGCAGTACCTTTTAGGGAACTCACCAGAGAAATGCTGAAGGCTCACAGTGAGGTCCATGTCAGTGTTACCTGAGTGCATTTAGATTTCTAGAAACTCAGAGCAAGCATCTAAGTCAGGTGTCTGTCTATTTTTCTCCCTTTTTGTTCCATCCTTCTTTCTTTCTTCCTCTTCTCCCTCTGGATGGGTCACTCTCACATTACTATAAATCAACACCTGAAGTAATTAATTTATAAAGAGAAGTTTCATTCAGCTAACGCATTAGAGCTTCAAATATAAGCTTCAGGTGCCCTACTGGTTGTGGCTTTGATGAGCTGGCATGACACTGGTAAGAGCACATGCTGGAGTAAGTGGTCCTACTTTCTGTCAAGGAGAGAGAGAGAGAAGGGGATGGGGAGACTCTTAAGGCACAGCTCCAAAGTCTATACACTTCCCGTAAGACCCCAGCTGCCAAAAGTTTCCTTCTGAACAAAGACTATGGTTTGGGGGATACCCATCCAAACCATTGAATTCTCCCTGTTTGTCTTTCTTTCTGATACTAAATAGTAGAGTTCCATTGTATTGTTATTCAAACCCTTATCTGGAATGTTTAGGTTATCTCCACTTGGAATACTCTCATGGTAGGTTTGTTCAAGTGCATGAATGACAGGCATTTGAATCACCATGTGCCTCCTATTCTTGTGACTCATAAGTTCACACTTTCCATTCCTACAATAGTAGTTGTAATAATACACTTGTACATTGATTTTCAATGCAATAAATATATAAACTGTAGCATTTCCACACAGCATAATATTAACTGGCAACAAAAAGAATAAAATATTGATGTGGGCCCAATTTTGAAACAGACAGCTGACATGAATACATGTTTCTTTACAGAAAATATACAAGTAGCTAATGAACATGTGAAAAGACATTCAACATTTCAAACCATTAGGCATGGACAAATCCAAAGCACAAAGCAAAGTATTAGCTCACCCCTACCAGGATATCTGCAGTACCATCAAAAAACAATTATTGTTGGTGAAGTGAGAAATTGAAACACTCATAAGTTACTAATGGACATAGAAAATGGTTCACTTGCTGCTCTGGAGATCATTTTGGTAGGTGTCTAGCAGATTACATTTTAAGTCGTGTGACCCACCAATTATACTCTCCCTAGATACCCAAAAGAAATTAAAATATCTCTCTGTACAAAAAAAACTTGTATATGAATATGCATAGTAATATTACTTATAATACTCAAAAAGAAAACCTAAATATCCATCAAATGATGAATTAATAGATAAATGTTACATATCTATGAGAGGAAATTTTAATCATATCTAAAAAAACCAAAATATTGGTATACACCACAGCATGCATAAAGTTTGGAATCATTATGTTAAAGGAACAAACCATATATTGTAGAATTCCTCTGTCATAAAATAGCCAGAATATACAGATCTATAAAGACAGGATGTAAATGATTGTTTGCCTAGGGGTATCTAGCTGGAGGGAACAAGGAACAGGGAAGGGCTGCTGATGGGTATAGGATTTCGGGTTGTAGGGCCCAATGGATAAACTAAAATCATTGTGTTGCACTTGTAAACAGTGAATTGTTTGGTATTGGCATGTGAATTGTGTCTTGATAGGTCTATTTGTAAATATTATTTGGACAACTAATTTAGCCTGATGGAATACCTGTAAGAATTCTTAACCCTCATTATACTAAGGCTGAGCTCCTGGAGCTACTTTTTGATCTTTAAATCACTTTTATTTGATGGATGACATGGTGTCAAATATATCAACCTAGTGCAAATAAATTGATACTCTGGCTTTTATGTCCAGCTCTTGTAGGATTTTCCAGTCCAAACAATTTCCTCAGAGTTTGATTATACTTGGGTAAACTGGTTGACTTTAGCAAAGTTCAAAGTCTGTGTTAACCTCACTGTTTTGGTTTGTGTCTAGTTGTCCCCCAAAAGTCTCATGCAGTTATGGGCAGACTTGTAAACTTTGTGTTTAATTCGTGATCCACTGGGATTATGGGTGTGAGTGCTGCTGAGATTATGGGTGTGAGTGCTATCCCTGGCCTGGGGCAAATAGACTGAGGGCAACATAAGGAGATGGACCTGCTCTCTGCAGCCATTGTTGTTGCTACCCCCACTTTCTCTTGCTCTCTTGCTCTTTGCTGTAGCCATGAAAGACTGCTCTCTGCCATGTGTTACTCTGCCTTGGAGCCAGCCAAGTGTGAACTGAAACTTTCATTATCTGTGAACTAAATAAACCTTTCCTTCCTTCATTTTGGGTGTCCACTATTTTGTCACAACAAAGGAAGAGTAATCAAGACACTCACACAACTATTCAGCCCCCAAGAACCCTGCCTAAAACAGCCCAGCTGCCCAACCAGCTGGTCGCATGCTCTCGTCTCATAATAGGTCATTTTGGATGCAATATTATTTTTTCAGTGAAGAACTATAAAGATTTCTGGTAGAAATATGAAATATCACATCACAGAAAAGGAAGCCAGAAATAATAGTAAGATACAGTTCTAGATTTTGTTTTATGTAATGGATGTGAAAATATTGCTGGAATAACCAGTTTCTGCACACACCCAGCACCATCATTGCATGAGTTATTAATAAGGCTGAACTAATGAATGAATTCACATCAGAAGCATTGATGAATATATTCCATGTGTCCCAGATTGGTTAGATTCAGCTAGTTACCACAAAATTGCACAACTCAAGAAGTACCATTTAAATAGTACTTAATTTAAATTTAAATTCTATATTGTAATATGTAGTGTGTATCCTAAAAATATATAGTAAAATAAAATTTGGCACAACATTGTTTCTCACCTTTTTTGCCTTTATAGGGGAAATTTTATGGTTAATTATTTACCTTAATAGTTTCAGAAAGAGGAAGAGATTAGCTCAGTCCAACATGAATGGCAGTTGGCAAAATCTAGTGAAGCAAGTGTCTTGATTGTTAAGGATTCAATTGGGATGCTTTTAACACTTGGCTATTGAAAACTTCAGACATAATCCAGAATAAATGCATCACTCTCCTTCCTTTTCCCTTTAATACTGCACCTACCTTACTTGATTATGGAAACATCTTCATAAATGATTCCCAGAGAAAATTACATCGCTTGCTCCCCAAGCAATAAGTTCCCTGGAGAACAGAGGCATGAGCACAGTGTACCCAAGAAAAACACACATGATTGAATATTACTGCTTCAAGAAACTTTAAATTTTTTTCTTGTCTCTCTTTTCCTAACCTTTTTAAAGAAATTATTTTGAAGAGAGTGTAGTAATAATTGATGAGACATTAGAAACAGTACTTATTTAGAAGGCCAAGATGACAGGTATTCAAGCATGTTTTTTTTACACATTGTTGTCTTCAATGTAGTTGCTTATGTTCAATCTTACATAACTGTATCTGTTAATCTGAACAATGCATTTGATGATAAAAATAGATAATATACCAACCATTGTTAATCAGCTATTCTTGTTGGGAAAATCTGTAACATATGTACTGTATCTTACCCTATTTCTGCTTTTTGTTTTTGCTTTTGTTTTTACTCCTCAAAATTCAATAAAATTAAAAAAAAGAAAACTTCCACGTAAAACTGCATGATAATTTACTAGTCTAAGGAAACAAAACCTTCCAGTGTACTAAGAAATAAATCTGGTTGCAAACGCTCTCACAGGTCTATGTTAGAAGCTGGTGGAACAGCTGAAAGCGGCTGGCTTTTTACAACATACACAAGCAGGAGCAGCGCACTCGGCCCAGCACTGGCTCTCAGAAGCCACAAGTGTTGTCCCCACTGTAGGCCACGTAGAAGAATTCATCTTCATCCTTTTCCTTCTTGTAAACCTTCCCCATAGTTAGGCTGGACTGTGGGATGGTCTTATCCATAGACAGACATAGCCTTTTCAGAAAGAAACTAGATCATTTTTCCTGATGATCCACACAAACCATTTGACTTCACAGTGAAGTCAAATGGAACCAAGTCTTTCTGTTTGTGTCAACAGTCTGAGAGCCAAAGATTTTTTTCTACAATCACTGGAACTCAGTTGGGATATTTCATGCAGATTTTCATGGATTCCATGTATCCGTGTTCCAGTGAGTGGTCCTCCTTGAACATTTACTTCATAGTGGCAGTGGGGAGGTGACCGAGTCAACTCTTTGAGCTGTAAAGTTCAAGATATGGACCCTAATTTTTTTTCTGAATTGTAATGCAAACAGTGCTTTTTCTTGTTTTACATATAATTCATGAGATAGATTCTTCAGAGGGTTACTTGATTTAAATAAGTCAAGTGCTATACACTGCAGTTATAATTGTTATAACAGGTTGTTACATTTGTGCATTGTAGTAGGTGGACACTACTTGAACAGTTTATGTAAGTATCTTATTTACCTCATTTTCTAGAAGTGAGACCATAAGCTTCTTTTGCATTACAACAGTAATTCCAGTATTTGTTTCTGTGGTGCACTGCTTATTCTTAAACCCTGAGTCATTTTGTTGTTGAATTCCTGATCAGAGAAACCAAGCCTAATTATAACTTTATTACTATAGGGAAAAGGATCCACTTCATATTGATTTGCTTTATAACACGACTTCTACTAACATCTTACAGAGAAACATGGAGATTCCCCATAGTAAATGGATAATTAGACAAGTTATTCTTAGAAATGACAAATTGAAATAATTATCCACTAGACTGGAAAAAATCAAATGTGTTATTAACTTAGATTATATTTTTTTGCATTCACTTTTCATATAGATATATGATTTACATAAAATATGGCAATATTTGGACAATGCAGATTTATCAGTGACACTTTTAATCTATAAAAATATATTACTTTTGTAATTAGACTTTAGTATCCTTATACATGGATGTATTTTCTCAGTATAATAGCTGACAGGAAGGTTAAGATATAAAGAACCATCATTGTCTGAGTGCCTAGAATTCCCTAGCACCCTAGAAAAGTTGTAGATAAATCATGATTTCCATCTTACTAATCTAGGAGTCAGAGAGGGACAGATGAAGAAAAGCGGGCAAAGGTCATCAGGGAAATCCTCTCTGAAGAGGCACTTCAAACAGACATCAGAATGAAGTCAGGAAGCAGCCCTGGGAATATCTGGTGAAAAACAGCATTGCAGATACTAGGGTCAGGTTGTGTGAAGCCTGAATGGCAGAACTATGTCTTGTGTTTCAGTGTTTTGTCTTGTTATAACAAATATGAAGGCTGAGTATTTTATAAGGAAAGGTTGTTCATTTAACTCACAGTTTCAGAGGCTGAGAATCTGAGATTGAGAGGCCAGGTATGTTTTACCATATGAGCTAATCTCTTTCTAGGAGGACCTGCCTGAAATCTAGCATCTTTCAATTCTTGGGGACTGAACCCTAAACACATCAATCTTTGGTGGGAAAACCAGACCTAAACCACAGTAGCTCTGAATACTTAAAGGCCAATAAGGAGGCCAAAATAACTAGAGTATACTAAACAAAAGAAACAAGAAGTGAGTTGGTAGAAGAGGACAGAAAATAATAGGAAAAGTTAGCAGAAGTGGAAGAAGAGTTGATAGAGAGGACCATGAGAGTTTTACATAAGCCCACTATGTTTACTCACTGTCCGCCTCCTTCCTAGTTATGTAGCCATACTACATTTTCCAGCATTCTTGTAGTTGTATAAAAGAGTTCTGGCCAGCAGAAAGCAGTTGAAATTCTGTGCATCCTTCTGGCCTTATAAAAGTTTCTTGTATGATTTTCTCTTCTCTCTAATAATCAGATGCATATGATCTCACTGAGAATCTGTCAGGTCTTAGTCAATATTACTTAAGAATATTTACATTATACTTCATATGAGCCAAATACAGTCTTGTTAAGTCACAAGGTTTTGGGTGCTTGCTATCACAACCAGGAACTCTAAATAAAATAGCTTTGTAGTACATAAGATTTGAGAAAAGGTGTCCAGTGAAGTCAAATTCATTTTCTCTCCTTCATTCTTTAGTGTGCATACCCCTGTATTGGTCACTTCCTGGTCACTGAGACAAAATGGCTGACTTGAAAGAGCTGAGGTTTATTATGGTTCATCATCCCAGTGGGTTCATTGCATGGTTGTCTGATTCCAATGCTGAAATGGCATGGCAGATTGACACAGCGGAGGAAAGCTGCTCCCCACATGGGCAACAGGAAGCAGAGAGCAAGAGGAACACTTGATGTCACTGTCCCTTGGGACCTCCCTTTTCCAATCGGTTCTTATCTCTGAACAGCACGTTCACCTAAGAATTAATCCAGCTGATGACCACCGTGCTTCCATGATTCAGTCACCTTCCAAAACACACCTTAGTCTGCGAGACACTGGGGGACATCTGAGATGTGAACATAACAGCCCCAAATTAGACAAATCCTAAAGAAGCAAATAGGTGCAGGAGCTGAATCTTAATGTTTTTGTTTTAAAGAGAAAGGTATAGTTGCTCTACAGTTGATCTTTTGGTGAAGCTGAAGAGTATGGACTTGAACTTCGAGGCTTGTAAAGCTCTTCAGCTGCAATCTTCCCCAACAGACACCTCTGGTTTGCTAGTTCCCTGGGTTAAGAAAGGCCTAGTAGACAAGTAAACTGCAGTTTTAGATGTATCTGTGCAGATGACTGACATGTCAGCCAGCAGACGGCTGAGGAAGGCTCTGAAAAGGGAAGAGATAAGCAGTTTTCTGCATTTTAAAGAGCATAAGTGGACGTGTTTTGATGCCACTGCCTTTGGTCACTGGTACCTTCAGCTCTCCAATTCAGATTCCTACCAATAGCTTGCCAATGGGGTTTCCCTGTCCTTGACCTTGAACTGATGCTCCATTTCTGATCCTTCTTGTTCTGTAGCTTGCATCTTGTTGGGCTGAGCAGCTGTTGAACCCTCAAGCCTGCCTGTGTGCAGATGGTCACATCGACTTTCCCAATCTGGTGCGGCAAGCCCACCTCATCAGTCTCTTCCATCATTATACACATAATTCCCATTGATTCTGTTCTTCTAGAGACCCCTAAAAACTACTATATGAGTCTCTTACTGACTATTTCTAAGAATAGACACAGTGATCAGAAATATGGAAGAAGTTATTCATTAGAAATACTTCAAGTTGGACCACAAATAACAGAAGACTGTATGATAAAATGACTTGTGCATGGAAGGGTTTAGATTATTAATCAATAAATGTGCTTTTACCATGCAACCTAAAGAACTTTATAAATTTACCTCATATGTACTTGCAGCGTATGTTGGTGCAAAAAGGGACTAAAATGTAGTTACTTTTATTGCTGTTTATAGTTATTTTAAAGATTTCTTTCACTAATGTCAGATCCATTTTAAATTTTTCTGTCTTTTTAAAGTGTGACAGTACTACTGTGAGCACTTGGTGCTGCATTTTCTTTTTAAAGATTTTTTTTTAAAAAAACTGAACATATGCTCTGTTTCTGGCATATTTCTAAGTGTTGCAGATTCAAAACTTCCTGCTCTCAAGAATCTCAGGGAAGAAAAACACCATAATTTCATTATAGTATGAGTTAGCTGGGTTTTACTTTTTAAAATTAGTTTCTAGTTTCTGTGGTAAGAAATTTTCACACATGTAATACCTCAAGAACAAAACTTATTCTCTTGGTGTTTTGGAGGTCAGAAAGCTGAAATGATGATTTCATGGCTAAAACTGAGGCATGGGCAAGATTGGTTCCTTGAAGGGGGCTAGCAAGATAGCTCAGCAATCTAAAGCGCCTTCTTAGGCATGCTTAGGCAGGCACAGGGGACCGTTGTTTGATCCTCGGCACCATGTGAGGTGAGCCGTCTCCCCTCCAAAAAAAAAAAAAGATTGATTCCTTGAGGTGGCCCCAGGAAAGAACCTGTTCTTTACATCATCCCACTTCAGAGACTACTATTTCCTGGCCTGAGCCTTATTACTCCACTTCTACTATTATGCCTGTCCTTCCTGTGTCCTTTTTTAAGAACTCCTGTTATTGTGTCAGATCTACAAGGATAATCCCAGATCATCTTTCCCTCCCAAGATCGTGAACCTGAGCACATCTGCTGCATCTCTTTTGCTGCGCAAAACGAGATATGGTGCCTTGCTTCATCAAGGCCACAGAATAGGCGCGTAGGCAAGCTCTTTCTGCTCTTGCTGCTCTAGAAGACAACAAAAGTGGTATATCTTTCTCTTTCTATAGTATTAGTCTGGAACCTATTTACAGGTTTTGGGGATTACACTATGGATGTTCCTGAGAAGGGAGCACAGTTTTTGGCTGTGACACTTTTTCAGTATGTAAGATGAAAGAGTATGCTTTACTTTCTTTCTTTTCTTTTTTTTTTTTTTAGAAAGCTTCCTTTGGTGACCACGGTTCATAGCAGATGTTTTATAAAGAATGTTTTTCTTACACATTGCAGGTAGACCACTAGAACGTGAAGGCATGTGTGAATTCCATTTTACTAGTGAGCATGGTGAACAGGAACTCATCTCCGTGATTGAGTCTTAAAAGCCCAAGAACATTTTTTCATCTCCAAATATTTTTAAAACTTATAATTTTAGTTTCTATATGTGTGTAGAATGGTGAAAGATCGTGCCCGTATCAACTATTGTCTGGGGACCAATTGAGATAGTTAGAAAAGGTATTTGGAATACTGTGGATGAGATTTCTTTACTTCTCAAACATAAACTTCTGGGGAATATAGAGACAGACTGGTGGATTTTCATCCATTAATTATGATTTATATGCAATCTTTGTACATATATGGATGGACACTATCTCTATGTTTTATTGTGTGTTCTAAGCACTTATAAATTTGTCAAATGTTAAGGAACATTTACCATTATGTGTTAGCTGTGTTTTCCTGTTTCTGGGGTAAAATATCAGACACCCAAAGTTAAAGGAGGAAAGGTACACTGTAGCTAATGATTTGCAGAAGTTTCAATTCATAGTTGGCTGGCCCCAAGGCTGAATGTCATGGAAGAGGGCCATTACAGAGCAGGCAGGCAGAGGGTAGCAAGCAACAAGCAGGTGGCAAGTGACAAGCGACAAACAACAGGTACTGCCCCGCATATCTGACCCAGATTAAGGTGGGGAGCACTCATACCCAAGTTGGAGCACCATTAATCCTACTTAGAACTACCCTTCCCATCAGTGGACTAATTTAGTAACCACATGCCCTTGACCCAGCTTCACACACTCCTGAAAGAGCCATCTCTGAAAAGCCCCGTCGATGCCACATGAGGCTTTTGGGGGACATTTAGAAGCAAGCCACAGCACAATAACAATGTCCTTTCCTCTTTTCCTTCAACTATGGCAGGATCTGGGGTGGGGAGAGACAAGCTCCCTTCCTTCATCAAACCCATAGAATAGACAAATAGGCAAACTGTTATTGCTAATAGATAGCAACAAGACTGGTATGTCTTTTCTCTTTCTATAATAGCAATTCTGGAAACACAAATACATTTTTTAGACCATCCACTTACCTAAAAAAAGTCAATAGCACCATAATATTTTGGCACTTAAAATTTCATGTCCTGTTCTAACACCTATTATTCTCTTAATAGAAACAAGTATGACTTCAACCTCTGATAACAATTTCATCTTTTTTTGGGGGGGGGCTGGGGATTGAACTCAGGCCCTTGTGCTTGCCAGGCAATCACTTATTCTACTGAGCTACCTCCCTGGCCCTCTCACCTTTGCTTCCACTCACACCAAGTGCAACTTCATTGCTGAATACCTCACAAGAGTGCAAGAATAATAGTGTAGACTCCTGAGGACAGGACAAAAGTCCTATCTTGCATCCTCAACTGAGCTCCAGAGCTCTTTCTATCTGAAATATTTTCTTCTCCCATGTCTGATCAACAATAATGTTATTTCTGGTCTTCTTTAGACATTCTCCAGGTATTTCATCTTGAGCATAAAATTCTTTATAATATTACCTGTGTAGATGCTTCAGGTTGATGAACTCTGTCATGTTCAACAAGTCCAGCAGTGGCCTAGTGCAAAACACTGTTAGAAAACAATATAAAAGGATAAGAATAAAAGGTACTATTTTTCTATAGTACCTGATGACTTTACCTCTCTCCTCTCTGTGTCTCTGTCTCTTTCTCTCTGTCTCTCTCTCCCTCCCTCTTTTCTCCCTTCCCTCTTTATTTATTGTGGAACTGGGCATCAAACCTACAGTCTTATGCATGTTAAGCAAGAGCTGCATCATTGAACTACATTTTCAGAACACTTTTAATGATTTTACATTGTATTTTTTGGAAAAAAAAGAAAAATCTATGTTGTTTATATTTAACTTTTATTTTAAAAATAGAAAAATATAACTGCATCATATAAAAATGAATCCAGAGCAAACTTATTTAATAATGTTGAGACACATGCATTTTATTCAAAGCTAATTTAATGACATTATTAAACTCACAGATCAGATTAAAAGTTTAGGTATCTTTTTTTTGCAGTACTAGGGATTGAACTTAGGACCCTGCCCTTGCCAGGTAGATGCTGAGCTATCTTCCAGGCCCTCAGATCAAAGGTTTTTAAATGCTTTTCTTCTAGGAACTTTTCCAGATTTTAAGCACTGGAAAGGGTGGTCTTCTCATCCTGTGTTGTCAGTGGACAAAGACTTAAGGTATAAACTGATTTCTTCACATAAACTGCTTATCTTAGGACAAAGGAACATAGAAGCCCTTTCATAGGGCTTCTTGTAGCGTAAGAAAGTCTTTTCAGTGTTTAATGTCAGAAATTTATGCACATTCATGGAAACACATGAGGCATATGGGGCATATTCTTATCACTCATTAGCCACAAAAGAGCATAAAAATGGTCAGAT
>PVKA01001283.1:0-27373 GCA_004027165.1 Ctenomys sociabilis
TATATATATATATATATATATATATATATATATATATATATATATATATATGTTACAGGGTCTCACTATGCAACTCAGACTCATAATGATCCTCCTGTCTCAGCCTCCTCAAGATGGGAATTACAGGTGTGCACCACCACACCTAGTTTTGGGCACTGGCATGATGTGCCCAGGCTTCCAGGTTGGCATGGCATATGGTACTGGGGATTGAACTCAGGTTTTTGCGCTTGCCAGGCTGGTACTTACACTGCCAGGCTGTCACCCCAGCCCCTAAATATTTTTAATTTCTCTTGTAATTTCTTTTTGATCTATCCATTACTTAAGAACATATGTGATATGGTTAAGGTAAAGCTAAATGTTGATTTTTTAAAAATGTATTTAGCACAGGGTCTCACTACACAGGTCAGACTCGCAGTGATCTTTCCTGTTTTTCAGCCTCCCAAGCACCGGGATTACAGGCATACACCACCATGCCCAGTCTCATTCACCATCTCAGTACTCCCAGGGGTTGGGGCTGCCGTGGAGTTCAGGGATGGAGCCCCAGCCCCTGTGTCTGCCTAAGCAGGTGCTTTAGTCCACTGAGCTATCTGGCTGGCCCTAATGTTCACATTTTTTAAGAAAAAAATTTACAGTAAAAGACATTGCTGCTAATTCCACTCCTTCTCTTTGAACATTTATTATTCCCACATTCTGAAGCAGTTCTGGAAATCCTCTTCCAAGAGGCTCTTTAATCATATAGTTGCAGGTACAACAAATATTAATGTTTTATAGTCATTTTGGCTTTGAGGAAGAGCTAGATATCCCTATGGTTCCTGATTTGATGAATAACATAGATGAGGATGCACTGCAATGATTTTATGATATTAATACTATGGTCCAAATTTTCATAGGATTAATATTACTGTGGCATGTCTTATGTTTATTGTGTTCAAGGATAATTGATTTTTAAAATATTGTTAGAATTCTAGGGATATTTACATTGTAGGAATTTAGTTATAGAAAATGATGTTTGTTTGATTTTTGTTTCTTCAGGTCGTGAACATTGTATTTTATTTGGTATTTTGTAATTATTCTTTCTAATTTTTATTAGTGTGCTTCCAGTTAACTCACTTCTTGTCTTCTGAAATGCTGGTCTCTTTTAAGATTTCTCCTTGAAATTTTCATTTCCGAGATTACTTCTCACCTCTAGGGGCTCCATTTGTTCTGGAGACATTCCTCTCACGTGTCCTCTTTAAGTTCCTGTTTCTTTAAAGTTAGGAGCAGTTTTGTAAACAGCATCTCAAGATTCCGACTTCCTGATTGCTTCATCTCTATTATTTATGGAGCTGTGTCCACTGCCTTATTCCTTTCCTGGCTAGGGATGACTTCTTTTGCTCATTTGGATGTGCTGCATTCTTTGATTGAATGCAAGACACAATAATCTCACATAGTTGAAAGCTGAACTATGGTGACTTTGACAGTTTGGGACTTTGTCAGCACACAGATTACTTGCTCAACAGTTTGTTCCTGTTAAAGATCATTTCCAAGCTATTTTCTGTATACCTTTGTACTGAACGTTCCCTCTAAGCAGACAGTAGGAGTCCGGTAGAGCACATTCCACATGCTTTTGTTCTTTGATGGATCCAGCTTTTATGCTGCTTGCCTGTTAATGTCTAAAAACGGCTATTTTACATTTTGTCCCATTCTTCTGGTACAAACATAGCCTCTGTCACTTTCTTAAAATTGGACCGGTAAGGAGTGATGGATGGATGCAGACAGACAAACAGACACAGACACAGGGAGGGAAGAACTCACTCTGAAAATTGTCAGTGGGAAGAAGGGCTGAAGCATCCTAAATCATGTGACCAAAAGCCAAACACTCTTTGGCTATACCAACAAAGCCACCATGAGGATGGAGTAGTGGGAGACAATGGGAGAGCCAAGAAGCACGACAGAAAACAGTAGATGCCAGCTCTAGCCAGTGACAACACAGACTGGTCCCTTCCCCTAGACTCTTCCATACCTTACAGAAGGTCCTTGTTTCTTACATCAGTTAGGGAGAAAGAAGATGAATGAAATTCATAAAATGATAGTGAAAATCCAAAGTGACAACCATTCGCACACAACAGGGTAATTTCTCTTCATTATTTTATTCAGAAAATAAGATCATCATGTTTTAAATAATTATGAAAACTAAATTTTAAAGAATTTTTCATTTTTTTGAAGAAACCTACCATATGAAATGAAGCTATCCCATACACCCTTCATGAGATAAGCACTAAATTATTTCTCAAGGAAAATGAAAGAAAAAGGACATTTCATGCCATTTTCTACTTTATTTTTATACAAAGTTCTGAAAAGAAAAATACACTCAATTTTATTAGGCAGCTGTAACCATACACAAAATAGTCTAATTGGGCAAACATATACCCAGCACTGCAATATGATTTCATCTAAAAGATATAATGGTGTATTATTTTTCTCTGTTGAGTACAGAAACCATGCCAGTAGGACTCCCCAAGAGAAAACAAAGTGGAAAAAGGCACCTACTGACAGAGGAGCTTAGCGTTGCAGGAATAAAATAGCTCAAAGCTGTTCTACTCAGAGTGACAGCAATCAACAGAGGTTGTGTAATGATTCTACTTTTTAAGATAGCGGCATCAGAACATTGGTGAGTAGATTTTGATGTAAAATAAAACTTTTAAAACACATATTTTCCAGGCTTTCATACAGGGCCAGAACAGAAGCGAAGCTGTCCTTGGGAGTCAGTGGTTACCATAGAAACATTTACAAGTTGATCTTCCATGCTTAGAGGTGCTTTGCATTCAGGCCATCTAAGGTGAGGCAAATCCTCAAGAGACAGATGCAGGCACTGCCAGTTAATTAGAATATTACAGAAGCACCAGAAGGGAAAGACGGAGGGAGGGTAGAGTAATGGCCATTGAATTATGAATTAGTTCATTTCAGACATAAAAGGTAATATCTTCACCATACTAAAAACTCAGCTTTGCTTTCCCCATATGACATGTTAGTTTGCAAACTCTGAAAGTTCTGTATGCCATTTGGTACATGTTTGCTGGAGACAACAGGTCTAATCTCTGTAAAAGTTCCTATCGTCATCTGTAAAGTGGTGATTCTTATGCCAGCTCTGCAGGATATTTGCAGATATGAAAAGAGGAAATGCTTGTAAAGTACCTAACATACTTCCCATGGTATTGCAGATGTCCAATGATGTTAGAGCCTTTCAGCATACCAATCAACTTCTATAAGACATTGCACCAGTCAGATAGCTCAGCAGATTAAAGTACCTGCTTTGGCAGATAGAGGTACAGGGGTTCAACCCCCAGTATGCCATGCCAGCCCCACATCCGGGGTGCACTGAGACAGTGAATAAGACTAGGTGTGGTGGTGTGTGCCTGTAATCCCAGCTTTTGGGAGGCTGAAAACAGGAGAATCACTATGAATCCAATCTGTGTAGTGAGACCCTGTAGAACCTATACTAAATACACACAAAAAAGTGTTGTGAGACTTAGCATGCTCCAAGAGAATAGTACATGCAATGAGTCTCCCTATTCTATTTGTGCTTATAAATCTCTACTAACTATTCATAAAATATCAAACTGTATCTGATTTCTATGTGGCCTCTCGCCTACTCAAACAGATTACCTAACATAAAGTGATTGTGATAGTTGAAGACTGGTATGTCCTATTTAATAATATATCCTCACACACAGAGAAACAACATTCCAGATAACTTTATACAACTAATATATTAATCATTAAAATATGGGCTGAGTATAATTGAATTGTTTGAATGATTCAGAGGTTACTTTGCTTAGTTTAGGGCAGGGATTCAGAAATAATCATTTCACAGAAGGGTTGGAGGGCCAATTAGCCAAATTGGTTTGAGGAGGCAGATGGAAGAAACAAATTTGTAAATAATTTTTGAGAACTTGCACTTCATAATGTGCTTCTATCTTCTCTATTGGGCAATACGTAGAAGGTGAAGGTAGGAAAATAAACCATGGAGGTTCTGGTATGGGATAAACTCATTAGAGGGGATGAGAGAAACACAAAACAGATAGACAGCCCTCAAAAGTTGTCAAGGCAGCGACAAACAGAAGCACAGAGTTAGGTAGGCACAAGGTCAGGACATCAAAATCCAGCTCACAGAGGTGTCAGGAAGAGCCTGACTCATCTACATAAGCCATAGCTTGGTGCACAAGACAACAATCCTCCTCCAAAGATTTCATTTTTTCTGCACAATCTAGAAATGAAGGTGATATTCTTTAGCCAGATGGGTAGTTTGCTTCTGTAAAATCTTTTTAAAAATCTCTTACTTAGTTATTAGGTACAGGGTCTCACTAATCAGCTCAGACTCATAGTGATCCTCCTGTATCAGACTCCCCAGGGCTAGGACTACCAGTGTGCCCAACCACACCCAGTTTTAGAGGCCAGCTTGGTGTCTTGAGCCAGTAGCCATGTAGTACCAGAGATAGAACCCGGGTCCTCTCACCTAAACCGCTGATCTATCTCCCCAGCCCTGCCTTTATAACATTAAGACACCAGCTACTCGTTGGTCTTCTCTCCTCTCATTTTTGAAGAGAGACTTTCCATAAGAGTTGTCCAGAGCATCTGACACTCTTTGAAGAAGCACTAGGGACACCGGCTTCCAAGCTTTTCATGACATTGCCTTCTACTCTCAGTGAGTGCATAAATGTGAGGAGGCTCAGGGAAATGCAGAGGTGAAGGCAGGAAGCCTCTGAATGGAGGCAGGAACAAGAAGCAGGAACCAGTCGAGGCTATTGGATGCCTCCCCGTGCCTTGACAAACTGACAAGCTGAAATACAAATTCCTATTTTTCATACTCTTCACTGGAGAAAGGTTTACCCTGCTGTATTGACTTATAGCTCTGACACTCCCCAGTTCATTGTCTTATGATATCTTGTTTCTCAAATTGGCTAATAACCAGGATCCCCATACTGATGTCCTAGAAATTGTTATGGCTGAGACTATGCTGTGCATTCAATATATTTTCTATTTCTAGTTAAATAGAAATTGTAAACTTTTCAATTTCCTTGGACATTGCAACAAGGTAATATATATAAGTTCTGGCCAATGAGTCATAGCAAGGATGACATAAGTTAGTCATAGCAAGGATGATGTAAGTTAGATGAAATTATACACTCCTCTCCATTCTCCACATGAAAGTTTAGAGGATGTACATCTCAGTATGGCTAAAAGATGGAGAGAGCTCTAAGTTACACAATAGTCCATGTGAAGGAAAATGAACACAGTCAAATCACTGTGTCAACTAGTGCTGAGTATGCTGACAACTGCAGCCAGTCAATGTATCTGTTCTCAACCTCAGTTAAAATTTTCTGCTTCTGATCTTTTCTTCTGCTTTCAGATATGGTACATATTCCTAGTAGTTTAAGAATTAGCTCCGCCTTTACCAACTAACCTTCTGACTTCCTATTTTATTTTTCATGGTTATTGCATGTGGAGCTCACAAAGAAATAAGGCAGAGTATTGGTTTTGCAAAGTATTTTACTGTGTGGCACATAGAGCAAATGAAAATATTTTAGATGGCACAGTAACGCAGATATATGAGGTTGTGTCTGAATGATGATAACCATCCAGAGAATTTCAGCTCCCTCATAATCTATTCAGCTTCCTTGAGGTAAAAGGCAATTGATAACTCAAGATACCTTTATTAATTCCTAGCATACTAATACACCACGATTCATTGCCTGCAGAGTCTTAAAAAAGAAGAAACATACTCAAGCAGGGTCCTACACAATAGCATTACCATGGTTCTACTAATGCACTTCAAAATACTGAACTTTTGGTAGGACTTTCTTCTAAGGCAGCATACTAGCATACTAAGCAGAGCTGATGAGTGGGTTATATATCAGAATATCTCATCATTCTTTACAATATACATCATTTCCAGTTAGATGAGGACACTGAAGTTCAGAGAGGCTGAGTAATTTTCCCATGGCCAACTAGTTTTGTGAGACTCTGCACTGGAACTCAAGTAGGTCCAACGCCAAAGTCACATAGCCCTAATCAAAATGAATTTCTCTATCAGCAAATCCAGAGCAATCATACTCACCCAAATTAATGAAAGGTATTGCATATATTAGAATATTTATTTCAACTCCTCATTATATTCTAACTCCTCTCCATTCTCAGAAGACAAAAATTTGCGAAGTAATACCCTACATGTAGTAGAGATTTACCTGAATTGTGTACAAAGGATCAAGCTCAGCACTAAAGAATAAGGTCCTAGAATAAACAGAACATTTTCCTTGGACATTGCAACAAGGTAATATATATAAGTTCTGGCCAATGAGTCATAGCATTCTGTCCTAGAACAGAATCATCCATCTCAGAAGAAGTGTTCAGTCTAGAGAAAAGCAGAATGAAAATCCGTAGAGAAGGCCACACACAAAGAATCAAAGGCTAGTGAGAAGAGAATGTTCAATCCAGATGGAAAGCCCTGACTCAAGATCATTTCAAGTCTAGGGCCAGGGAGATGGCTCAGTGGAATAAGCACTTCCCTGGCAAGTGCAAGGGCCTCAGTTCAATTCCCAGTTCTACAAAAAAAAAATAAATAAATAAATAAAAATTAAAAAAAGATAATCTCAAGGCTAAAGACAGGCAGTTAAACAAGAGAACGTAGAAGTCTCTGGAAATAAACACAAAAGAGCAGATCAAATATCCCTTTTCCAGAAAGGTGAACATGGGAATTAGCTATTCTGGAAGAAGCTTGAGGACTATGGAATCTCAATGAAGATAAGGGGAGAAGCACTATGTTAGTCCTTAAATTATCCTGATGGAAACTTTTTGAATTAGAAAGACTCGTAGCATGTATCAAATGATAAGATGACACAACACTCATCATTTGTCTTTCAGTAACATCACTCCCACCACCCCATCAATAATACAGCCAGTCTGACTATATGGTCATAGGCTCTTCCGCTCTCTTCCTGTCTTCAGCCTAGTCCCATTTTAATTATTTCCTGACTATAAATCATAAAAACAATTTTTAAAAAGTCGTAACAGAGTCATCTTCTATCTTGGACCTCATATTATGTGTCTCACCTTTTTCTGGAAAAGCACAGTGGTTTTCTCTATAGACCCATCATTCTATCTAAGACAGAACTCACTGTCTGGTTAATAAACATAAAATCCATCCTGAGAAAAATGAATATATTATATTCTCCTAAACTAAGAGATGGATTAAAACTTGACACATAATCCAATCCAAACAACAAAAATCACATGAGAAATTTTCAAATACTGTTGAAAATGAGATTCTTGACTCCAGAAAGATAATGAACATACAATGCGTATTTTGACATGATGAACATAAAAACTTCCTGAGAATAAACTAGAAAAAAGAGAGAGAACAATGAGGAAGCATATGCCTATACTCCCAGCTGAGGCAGCTGAGGCAGGAGGATCACAAGTTTGAAGGTAGCCTAGACAACACAGTGAGACCCTGTCTTAAAAACCAAAATTAGAAGCAACAGAGAAAATGAAAATATGAAAAAAATAGGTTGCAAATAAACCTTAACCATGTAAATCCAACTGTGTCTGGGGACATCACATTTTACTTTTAGCTGTGAGCTATTAAACATTCCCCTATTTGCTCAAGCTAACATAAGTTAAGATAGAGGTTATCATTCAAACTATGGTTAGACCAACTTCAGAACTGTTAACCAAGACAGCCTTCACTTTCACCTAGATTGTGAGTAAATTTTAGACATGGTGTTTCCTGACTATAAGTCCAAAACTCCCTTTCTAAAAGACTATTTTTGAAATCTTGCAAATGTAAATTCCTTTCCTGCCTCTTTTGAGATGTAAATATATTCTACATCACTTTTATAACTCATGACTATCTTTCTCCAGGACCTGGCAGTGATTCCTTTGAAATACAGTCATCAAGTCCCTTAGTTTCTCTCTGTGTGGAAGGTTAGAGACCTAACTTCACTATGTATACTTTCATTAGTGCATATTACTTTTACAAAATCCAAGGTTCATTAAACTCAGGAACACTCTACCCCTTGGGTCATCAACTGAGATGACCCAATCACATGGACCAATGTCTCCCAGTGTCATCCAGCACTTTTCCATGAGTTCAACCCAAACCTTATAAAGCATTCAACTTGCTGCTTCAGTGGAGTTGAGTTCAATTTAGCTCTTCTGTTGTGTCTTTTTTTATTACTCCAAATTTGCTGTACGTAATGTTTTCATTCCTTGTCTGGATTTGGTATGTGTAAATAACACATGTTAAAAGATTTTCCCTCTTTGTTTTACTCCAATTTTTCTTTGACACTTGGTTTACATTGCAACTTCTTTTTTGTCCATGATACTCTAATTCTTTATTTTAAAAAATCATGACAAATTTTCTTTTTATAAATAAAATAACAGAATTTTTAGTATTTATTTTCTTACAAATTCTTAAGTTTTTAAGGATTTAGAGAACTTCTTTCTACAAAACTCTTTATGAAGATTTTATACCTAACCCTGCTTTCCTTTCCATGTCTAAAGGGCTCTTTCTAAATTATCTTGTTTCTTTCCAGAGTTGCCCCACAGAAGAGCTGTGCATCACATATTTACCCCATATTTGCAATAAAAGGCTCGGTTATTGATTGTAACTCATTTAAAATACTCTTTTGCTTTTTAAATAAAACATGGAAGAGGAGGACAGTGATGAAGAGGAAAAAGTGGAAGCGTGGAAACATGGAATTGAGAGGGAGGACAAAGAAGACAGAAGGAAGAGAAGGAGAAATGAATGAAGAAAAGGAGTAAGTAGAAAGTAGGGGAGAAAGGAGTGAAGAAGATCTAGAGGAAGTAGTGAAGGCAAAGAAGAGAAAGACAGAAAGGTGATAGATAATAGATAGATAATAGATAGAAAGAAGGAAAGAAAGAAAGAAAGAAAGACAGACAGACAGACAGATAGATAGATAACAAATAGTGTGTCAATAAGACAACAGTATGAGCACCATGGCTCTATTAGTCATATTTCCTTTTTCTGGGATAAATTTCTCAATACTCACAGCTTAGGAGAAGAAAATTTCTCTAGCTCACATTTTCAGATGGCTCAGTCCATGGTTGACTGGCTCGAATCATTTCAGAAGGGGAAATTTTCACAGTGCTTCTTGGTTCTTGAAATCCAGGAAGCAGAACAGAGGAATAGTGCTACAAAGAAGGGGCTGAAGACCAGGTACAGACCTCAGAGTCCTTCTACTTCAAACCACCCACATAAGCCAAAAAATGGGCTTTCCTAATCCCCTGGGCAGCTCTCCAGGTGTTCAAGTAGACAATCTACTTTAACCATCACCATGCCTATCTTCTTGTAAGCAATTTTCAGAGAAAAGCAGAGTCTTTCATTTCAAAATTAATAATGGCCTCATGTAGGGTAAGGATTAAACAGAGTACTGACTTCAAATTGGGCATACCCAACCCACTTAATGAAGTACTAGTGCTTAGAAATGTTCCTCAGATCCTGTGATACAAGAACTATGGCAAGTCACAGGGCTGGGTCCTTGACTGATCTTGCAATCTTTATTTACATCCTCATATATGTGGCCTTTCACATAATCCTCCATACTGATCTCCCTTCCTCACTGAGCAGGTAACTGACATTTATTCATGAACTGACTTGACTCTGGTCATTAAAAAAGGATTCATTTCCCATCCACTTTTCAGCTCCTGGTGATTGTTTCTGTCTCTCTTTTCACAGAGCAGCTCAAAATAGCACTATTCCTCAGCCGTTTCTCGGCAAGACAACATTGTAATTATTGCATGTTCTATTGGTTTTTCGTGAAAACTTTGATTAGAAATGTAAACTTGATAGATGGCAAAATTGCAAACATATAACACCAAATCAATGTTTCACATGCAAAAAAAAAAATTTGGAATAATACCTAACAGGAAGTATTTTGTAAAATGGATTTTAAAAAATGTGACCCACTGTAGACAATAGGTACACCCCTCGCCAGACTATAGTATTACAAAGACATAGTGTGGCAGTCAAAAGAGTCACAGCTGACTTTTCCCATGATGCAATAATCACTGGAATATTTTGAAACTAATGAAACCTTACTACTTGTAAGGTGGAGGTGAAGACCTAGGGAGAAGGCAATGACAACAGAGGAAGGGGAGAAGAAAGGGAAAGGAAGGGATCCCTCAGGGCTTGGAAAGAAAATAAGACTTAATGTAGACTTTATGATTTGAGCTGGAGCTTAGTCTATGTGGAGAAAAAGAAAGAAGGAATAAAATGGAAAGCAGTCCTGGTTCATTCCTATAAGTATTTATTGAATTGTTGCTGTGTAGGCCATACTGGCACAATTGTTGTACAGATTTAATGCAATCCCTATCAAGCTGCCAACAACATACCTCCCAGACCAAGAGAAATCACTCCTAAAATTTATTTGGAACCAGAAAATACATAGAATAGCAAAAGCAATCCTGACCAACAAAGACAAGGCAGGAGGCATCACAATTCCTGCATTGAAATTATACTACAAAGCCACTGTGAAAAAATCAACAAGGTATTGGAAATGAAATAGATAGACCTGAGGATCAATGGAATAGATTAGAAGATGCAGAGGCCTCTGCAAACACACTCAGCCATCTGATCTTCAACGAAGGGCTCAAACATGCTTACTTGAAGAAAGATAGCCTCTTTAACAAATGATGCTGGAAAACCTGTCTGTCTACATGCCAAAATCTAAAACTTGACCCATCTCTATCACCATGCACTAAGGTAAAGTCAAAATGGATTAAATATCTAAACATTAAAACAGATACACTCAATCTCCTGGAAGAGAAAGGAGAAGGAACTCTTGAAGACATAGGCAAAGATTTCATGAACAAACATGTATTCACATGGGAAACACTTGAATGAATTAGAAACTGGGATCAACACTTCTTGAGAAGTTTCTGTACATCAAAAGAAATTGTCAATAAAGTGAAAAGACAACCCACCAATTTTGAAAAAATCCTAACTAATAAGCACTCAGACAAAGTTCTGCTCTCTAGAATATATAAAGAATATATAGATATATTAGGGCCCTCAAGTTTAAAGATGCAATCCAGAAATGGGCATTTGAGATGAATACACACTTCTCAGAGGATGAAATTAAAGAAGCAAATAAATATAAGAAAAAATGCTCCACATCTCTAG
This sequence comes from Ctenomys sociabilis, assembly GCA_004027165.1. Taxonomy (NCBI): domain Eukaryota; kingdom Metazoa; phylum Chordata; class Mammalia; order Rodentia; family Ctenomyidae; genus Ctenomys; species Ctenomys sociabilis. Next base: position 11,183 of record PVKA01001283.1, read on the forward strand.
CCATCCATGAAATGCAAGTTAAAACTACACTGAGATACCATCTCACTCCAGAAAGAATGGTTCTAAAGAAATCAACGAGCCACAAAGGTTGGAGAGGATGTGGGGAAAAGGGAACACTTCTCCATTGCTGCTGGGAATCTAGACTGGTACAACAATTGTGGAGATCAGTGTGGAGACCCCTCACAAAAGTAGGACTGGAAATCCCATTCAAGCCAGCTATCCCCCTACTGGGGGTTTTCCCAGAGGAACTAATAACATTATATCATAGTGATATATGTGTACCTATGTTTCTAGGTAGCACAATCTGTGATAGCAAAATCTTGGAAACAACCAAGATGTCTGTCACATGAGGAATGGTTGAAAAAGACATGGTATTTCTACACAATAGCATATTACTCAGCTATAAAGAACAAACTTAAAGCATTTATATTGAAGTGGATATCACATGCACATATACTCATAAGTGAAATAAACCAGACACACATATGCTAATATCATATAGTCTCCCTAGTAAAAGAAATCAAATGAAGAAATACAAATAGAAATCAATAATAACAACTAAAAAGAATTTAGTCAGATAGTTAGGGTCAACTGCATATGTTGCAGGGTATCAGTAAACTCTTCTGGATGGTTAACAACCTAAGTTCATAGATCAAAAATTGGAGAAATGGAAGGGCTGCAAGGTCAGCCAACATTTTGGCCTTAGCCTTTCAAGGTCAGTGAAGACTCAGGACATAGGAGAACCTATATTGTTACATCATGGAACTAAGTTGTGCCCCAAATTTTATGATCAAGGAAATTATGGAGCCACAGACGAATGTGATGGATGATCTATAGTGTGCCTGAGGAGAGTCATATGGAGAGAAAACTTTCTCTCAGGCTCGTACAGAGAACAAACTGGTCAAGCAATGGCTATGACTCATCCACATGGCTGACACTGACAAAGGATCTACAAAGTGAGGTATAGGGTTACAGGATAAACCCTGAGGGGCCTTGACTGACCTCATCAGATGCAAAAGCTACATTTTTTGTTATATAGGTCTTGCTTTATCTCGGTCTGAACCATATAGCAGAAAAGCATAAAAATGAGATATATAAAATAAGGCCATAACAAAAAGTTGAACTTTTTGTAAATGGCTGTAGTCAACAACTTCTTCTGATAACCCTATTATTATGAACTATAATAACACTATTATTATTAACTACTGGACTATGTTTGATTGTTTTGCTGAGTTCAGACACCTATAATAATTGAATGACAGTGGAATTCCCATCTTTCATAGGACTAAACAAAAAAAGGGGCATACAAAGGAAGAACCATTCTGTGTTTGTATAAACAGTGCAGTTAGAATAAATATGGATAGAGAATAAATACTGAATAATTCTATGAGAAGCAAGATTTTCACTAATAGTGTTTGGACAAGATACCTGTTGGCTTCTTGTGCTATGGACAACCACTAGGAAGATAACAAGGTAGAAAGTATTAATTATTAAAACTGTACTATAATTCAACTTTAAAAAAATAAGATTAAGTATAGAGCTAAATTCTCTTAATTTATTGATTAGAGACATTTGCTCTAATTTTGTTTGTAAGTAAAATATCACATATACGTCTTGTATGACAAAAAAAACCACTACGAAAACAATATGCAATGTATTAATTATTGAATCTGTCCTGCTAGTTTGGTTTGAGAAAAAATGAAATAATACTAACTCAAAAAAAGTATTATTGCTATACAGAAGACTTCCTAATCAGAAAAGTTATAAAAATCAGTCAATCATGGTTTCTACCTCTGGGCTTCATCAAATTTCACTGAAAGTAATTTCTTTTTATGGTTCACAAAAGTCTTTCATATATATTCCTATGCATTTCTCAATATTTCCTCAAGAAAAGTAAATCATATATTAAATTTTCTACCTTACAAATATACTGAGGTCTAGAGACATTAAATGATTCATCCAATTTAGTAATTAGGAGAGCTGATCTACATGTCTTCTGATTTCAAATCCAGCCATCTCTTCTAGACTGCAAATGCTATTGCTTTTTAGGAAGGTTGGCTGCCAGACTTACTAATGGCACCACAACAATTACTTTCAAACCATTATCCTTGCTGGCCCCAACCCTGGGGCATGCTGAGACAGATATTGAGACTGGGCATAGTGGTGCACACCTATAATCCCAGCTCTCGGGAGGCTATAAACAGGTGGATATCTATGAGTCTGATCTAGCAGTGAGACCCTGAACACCATGTAGACCCTTCCCTAAAATACAAAAACAAACAAACAAAAAGTCCAAACCATCATGCTGTCAATACAGTAGTCCAAAACTAATACTGATGGTAGTTGTTTGTGTATAAAGACAACTGTTGGCCTTACCCTAATGTTCATCATATCACCAAAACAGAATAGTCTTCCAACATTTATATAAAGCAAGTTATTTTCAAAGCACTGCTGTATGCATCAGTACTTGATTTTCCACATTCACTCATAAAGATCCAGTATAAGTTATTGTTTCTGTAACACAAAGGAAACTAAGGCACAGTGTAGACTGTCAGTAGTGTAGGTGTGAGTTCTAGATGTCCCAATTTCCAATCTACTTATTTATTGGTTAAAACTCCTCACTGAAAGGAGAAAAGGTATTCATGTAGAGGTGGGTATTCTCAAGTATTTCATTCTCTATGCTTTGCCTTTTACCAAAAATGGGTGAAATATTTGCTGTTTCCATATGCAAGGGAGACACATTCAATTTCATCTCTCCCTGCCCATTATAGTACTATTTTCCCTGAAGACCACAAAATTCCAATGATTAAGTTCACACTACTCAGAAAAACTTGGATACAGAACATCACAACTTACTATTCACCACTTCAGGATCTTAATAGGTGTAAATAACACATGAAATGGGCAAAAATCATGCAAATTTCACATAAGGTTTCTGGGAATGTCATGTGTTACCCCACTTCAGGTCAACACAACCACCATCAGCAGTTCAATGGCTGCATGTTTGGGTTCTTATAACCCCTCCAGCTTAGGTGAGTCCCACCTGTAGCTCCCATGCAGTCTACCCTGCAGACCCACAGCCTCGGCCTGGCTTCTAGGGCCAAGGATCTCAAAATATCCACTTCACCATACTGCTGTAGATAGCACCTCTCTCCAAGCTAGCAGATAAAACAGAAGAGCTTCCTGCACTCCTTCTTGCTCCATTGTCTTTCCTTCCTACAAATCCCAGCTCCCTTGGAGCCTGTATTGTGATTCTCCAGCCTATGGCTTCTCTTGGTGGCTTCATTATCTTCCATATTCTCCCCTTAACTTATTGTTGACCTTAGCATCTTGCTTACTATCTCCTCATTTCCCATTACTCCTCTCTTACAGTTCTGTAACCTTCTACAAGTATACAAACAATTCATCAAATATAGTAGATTCAGTTCTTTGACCTCATTAGCTCTTCTCTGTCATTGTCTCATAGCTGTCCACTCCCATTGTCCAAATTCTAATCCATATCCATGTACTCAGCAGTGTCTGCCCCTTTTCCATAAACTCCAGCCCAACAACTAACAGCCTAGGTACTTTTGCATTCCTCTGCTCTACTACTTAATTTAAATACATGTTTGATCACAGTGGGACTTTGAATTACTCTACACAGCAATACTCCAGCCCTAGTTGAATCAGGAAGTTGAACCTCCCATGAGTGGCTAAACTGCACTGGAGAATTTACTTTCTTGCTAGCCAGACTCAAATGGATGTTCAATACTGCCTGTGTCCACTGTGGTCCCCTAATACATTTTGTTCCCCACCTTGCTTGATCACTATTGCACATCTCTCACCTCAAATCCCTAGTACTTCTTCCACATGACTCTCTCCAAACAGCTAGTACATTTTCAATGGCAAGTTGAGCAAATTCATCTTTTCCTCCATCATCCTCATTGAAATCTACAGCCACATACTCTGTTTTTTTCTTATTATAATTAAGGAACATCATATTTTCTTTAAATTCTTTACTGGATTTTAAAACATTTCCATTATTATCACCTTGCAGCCTTTGATTCGGGAAAGTTTTCCCATACTTACAGCTTACTGATTTCATTCTTTAGTTCTGATCCTTCCCAGAAGAGCATGTACATAATATCAAAGCCACTCACTTAAGAAAGCCTTATTTTCCCTGCATATTCTCTCTAGCTACTATTCTATTATCTTTCCAATTCTTAAACTAGATTTCTTAAAAGGCATTATCAGTATCAATTTATTCAAATCAGATTTCCTATCACTCCACTCAAATGGACCCTCATCAAAGGCAACTCTGACCCATGTTTTACCAAAACCAATGGATAGATTCTCTGATCTCATCTTACTCAAGAAACACTTGACAAGGTTGATCCGACCTTTTCTATGGAATACTTTCTTCTTGGGATCCTTTCATAGACTGAATTGTGTGGCCCCAAAATACATAGTCTGAGGCCCTAGATTTCCCTGGGATTATAGTTAGAAATGGGACTTTTGGATGTTTATTAAGGTTAAACTAGATTATAGCCTAATAATCCAACAGGCCAGAAGTCCTTAAAAAAGATGAAAAAGCACCAGTAAGTCTCTCTCTGTCTCTCCTTTCCTTCCTCCCACTCTTCTTCAACCCACTTCCCTTTCTCTTCTCCCTTCTCCAGTAATCAGAATGTGACTGTATTTGGAGACAGCGCCAGAGGTAAATGGTGCTATCTGGCTGGGCTCTCATCCAGTATGGATTTAGCTTTATAAAAACCAAAGCAGGAAACAAACATGTTAGCATACACAGGAACAATACTGTGAAAACATGGCAGAAGGTGGCTATTAGTAAGCCCAGAAGAGATACTTCCAAAACACCTATCTAGTCCTTGAACCTCAAGCCTCAAGAACTGTGACAGCTCGTTTTCTGTTAATCCCTTGGTCTGTGCTGTTTGGGAGCTCTAGGAAACTCACATTCTAGTGCATGTAGTTTGATGTATGGATCCTTGCCCCAGTCAGGGGTTTCAATTGCATATATTCAGTCTGTCCTCTAAAAGTATTCTAATAGAATACTTCAGAAATAAACACCTTGTAACTCTTAAATTACTTGCTTTTCTGGGTTGATGAAATCTTGCAGCATTCTAGTCTGTCCTGCCTGCGCTGTGAATCAAACATCGGGGCATCACATCTATGCTGCAGCTTCTAACTTACCTCTGAGTCACTTAGAAGCTACCTTGCACCTTGGTTCCCAAATCTATCATCATAGAATCTCAGTTCTTGTCTTCAAGTTACCCATTTTCTATAGATATCTTTTAGTTTTTAAAGAGAATAAAAAATAATAGGGCCAGGGAGATGGCTCAGTGGAATAAGTGCTTCTCTGGCAAGTGTAAGGGCCTGTGTTCAATCCCCAGTTCCACACACACACAAAAGAAAATCTAACAAGTAAAAAAAACAAAAACAAAAAAATTATAAAGATACAGAACTTCACTGAACAAAATGGTAGGAATTTAACAATGGTTGTTATATTGCATATTGTTGTCTTCAAATTAGCTGTTCAGATCATCAGATATAATCATGCAAAATTGGTCAAAATATATAAAAGATTAAAAAGGAGAGAGGAAATAATTTAAGCATTAACTGCTCCTTTCACTAGACCAGCAGAAAACAGCAGTACAATCATCCAAGCTACCCTATGTGTAAACACATATATTTACTTTTCCTTCCTTCTTGTAGCCCATATTTTATGGAACAATGACCCCAAAGATCAAGAGTGCTAATAATTCTGGCAATTTCATTATAAACTATTATAATTGTTCTATGTTATATTTAATAATTGTTTATATCTTATTCAAGTGATAATTTACAAATCAACATTCATCATTTATAAATTAATATTTATCATAAATTAATCTGTGCATATAGAAAAATTCATCTATAGAAGATTTTTCTATCCCCCAAGAATTCACGGGGAGTCTTAGCACATGTCCCTTGTGAATTAGTAGGGACTACTATATATTTAAATGTGAAATTCTTCATAAGAAAAATGTATTTTAATGGATCCTCTCTACCTAGATGACTATCAGTTTAGTGCCTAGAGTCCAAGCCCTTTCTATATGGGTTCACATACACAACAGTTAGTAACTTCTCCAGTTAGACATGTAGCAGGCATCACCAACATAGTATAATCAAAACAGGATGTTTTGTACTTCCCCCAAATACATGCAGTACATAGGATGACGATCCATCAGATCTCTAGAGCAAAACCTAAGGAGATATCACTGAGTCATTTTTCACCCACCACCCTCTCATTATCTTTGCTGCTAATGCAAAAGAGCATCTCAGCTTTCCTAACTCATGGCTTTACTGCTCCACCTTGTCACTTTGCTCACCCCCAAACTCCTGCACACAGGGGTAGACTTCGGGACCAGTGACGGTGTGAGTCTGACTGTAGCACTCTCTTCCTTGGAACCCACCAGCAGCTTGTCACCTCTTGACAGGTAAGCATGGTGTGGCTTGCATCTTCCTCTCCAGAGATGAGCATTTGTCCTGTTTTGCCTTTATAAATTAAGAGGATCTTTATTACCAAAACATAGCATTTCTTCCACTGACTGATATTACTTTTGCCAGCATTGAAACCTAATTGCTTGCTTACGTGTTTCTTTTTTCCCTGAGTAAGATAAAAAGTTCCTGGATGGTAGAACTCTTTCTAGCCCCTGTATTTGGCATTCAGTCTGCCACTCATATATTGTTCACTCCCTGGTGTGCTAAGCAGTGTTTCAAAATGCAGCTTTATCTTAAGACCTAAGTAAAATGACTCTTTTCTAACCAAATCTCAAACTTTCACAAGTGTCTATATCTGGCCAGCTTCATAGATGACTAACACAGCCCTGCCTTACACACTGCCAAGCACAGGACAGATAAACACAGTTAGGGGACTAGATTATGGGCACTGGGAGTGATGATTGGTCTTAGTCAGACACAAGTACGATAAAAGGAATTTGCTGTGTGTGGAGGCAGGGCTGGAGGAGCAAGGATAAAGATGGAAGGTCTCCTGTACCTCAGTGAAGGAAATCAGAGAGAGGTGTGTGTCTCCAGTGGGAGGACAGTGCCAGTGGAGAGTGGGGAGACACTGAGTGAATTACTCAGCCTCTTCTTTTAGGGGGAGGAAGTAAACCAGTTTTCTTAGTTACTCCTATCTCATTGCTGGGACAAATACCCAACACCCAAAATGAAGGAAGGAAAGGTTTATTTAGCTCACAGTTACTGGAGGTTTCAGTCCATACTTGGCTGGCTCCAAGGCAGAGGGCATATGGCAGAGAGCAGCAGCTCATGGTGGCTGAACAGCAACAATGACAACTAAGAGCAATCACTGAAGAAAGTCTGTCTCTCTGTTATATTACATTCAGGCTCTCTGCCCCAGGCTGGAGGAAGTACACACACCCAGAATCCCAGCTTTACTAAAACCCATAATCCCAGCGTTGGATCACACTTAATCCTAGTGGATTATAAACTGTAGAAGTCCCCCCATAACTACATGAGGCTTTGGGGAGACAACTAGATACAAACCATAACACCAATAAACTGCACCACACCTCAATGGGAACAGAACAGTCACATCCTTATGGGCTGTAGTCAAGATGCATAGACCAGAGGAAAGAGAATCCAGCTCCACTTCCAAAACCAAGGTACCAGCCAGCGTAGGCTTTTGCTTCCCATCTCTTGCAATTTCTAAACTATCTGGTAGTCCTGGTAGTAGCACAATGGGAAGCGTAAGTATGGGTAAGGGATAGACAAGAGAAGAAAGGTGAATCTAACGTGAGAAGATGACTTCAAGGGTAAGTTTACAGTGATTATTTTGCAAACTGACCTGGCTATATTGTCATTTGCATTGCCTCAACAAGGAAGATATGGTGGATAAAATCAGAAAGCAAATAGTATATGCAATGGGAGAGCTTCTGTAAGATCTCATTTTAATCTATCTTCTTTCTTTTTTGTACAGAAACATCTTTTGAACAAAATAAAAATGCATGTATAATGAAAAAAAAGAAGCAAGCTTTCCAAAGAGAACATTGCATATGGAAAAAATCATCAGGATCACTCCACTCCCCCTTGAAAGTTGACATGTCATTTGGAGTAAGCTTGCTTTGTTTAAGCTAGAATTTGCATCTTAGTAGAAGCTCACAAGCTTGTAACCTGTGAGGGGATGGTTGTCATGACAACATTAATGAGCCTGTCCTATGACCAAAGATATCTTACAGAGACTATGTTTGTGCTGCTACTTATTATCATATTGGTTTCTGTTTTTTAGATAAGAAGAGCTGAAAAATCACTCTGGCAGAAGGAAATATTTATTAATGATCTCATAGCAAGGCATTTTAAACTTGGAATAAGAGCAGAAATTTACAACATTAAAAACAAAGGTCTGTATAAAAATCAGTTGGATTAAAAAGTGTCTCATGTTTATAATAGGCTACTGCAATAAAACTAAGGTCTGTTCTATAACAAAGTATTGAATTTCACATTACTCTAGTTTGGACTGTTATATATGCTTACAAAATGTTTCTCACTGAAGGATTTCAAAGCATTTTTATTTAATAATTACATTTGTAATCTTTCATAAGCCTATCAATTAAACAGTAAATATTTATCAGGAAATATGCAATTAATAATTAATTTCCTGTCATTTAGGCTGCTTAAATCTAACAGGTTTTCAGCCCTAGGTTAAAATCCAGAAAAGTGATGTGGAGTTATTCTCCTGGGATCACTCAAGTCAAAAATTCTGCACAAAGCAAAGGTGGCCCTTTCTGGCTTTTCTCACTGAAACCATTCCCTTGTCCACCAAGGAGTTCAGCACAAAAACAAATCCCTGCTCTCAAAAAGATTTTAATCCAGTCAGATCCTAAGTGTAATCAATTAAGAGAAAATCTAATTGAGTCTTGATACCAGATAAATCTATACCCTAGCTTTCTAGATATTCTTCCACAATGCATACATTATTGTCATGTTTAGTTGTCAGAAATAAATTCCTAATAAAATCTGACTAGTTGGACCAGAACACCCTGAAGCTGGCTTCACCCCTTTTAAAAGAGCACTGTCTTGTCATAAAAGCTATTGAACAAGAATTCAAGAGAGCATGGCTAGATAATTCTACACTGAAAAATAATTTAAACAGAGTAGTGTGCGGATTTCATTTTAAATCAACCATTAAGAGAAGTAGACTACCATGCCAGTTATGACTGCATACCCGTTTCTTATAGTTCTATTAATTTTTGTCTCACATTATTTAAGGTTATGTTATTGGCATACATACATTTTGATGCCCATATGTTACTGGTTTAGCTCCATTTTCATTTTGAAACATTCTTATCACTAGTATTGATTGATTGTTGTCTCTAGTTTCACACTTGTATAACCAGCTTTCATTTCGGCAGTGAGTGTATGGTCATCTTTTGTGCTTGTATAAGGAAAATTCATTTTAAAAACTTCTTTTGCATGCAGAAATTTCTATCTCAGCCCTCTCGCTCTCTCTCACCTTCCAAATTTGTCAGCAAATTCAAACACTGTTCAAAAGTACTCAAAAACGTATTCACGTACAATACAAATAAAGACTTTTTCTTGTAATTACCCCATAAACAACATAGCGTAACAACTGTTTACGTGCATGTAAAACTTAAAGTGCATGGGAGGATGTGTGTAGGTTTTATACAAATGTAATGGCACTTTATGCACACTATTTCATGTAAAATATAAAAGCATCTACAGATTTTAATATCTGGAGAGGGTGCTAGAATTGACTTCTCATGGATTCCAATCTCTATCTTTGCTTATCTAAATGTGAAAAACTGGGTGAAAAAAATAATTCTGCACTTTAGAGAGTTCACGCTTCCTCACCTGGCAGCTCCTGCAATGAGGCCAATTACATACGTGGACTGGATCCTCCTAAGCACTGCAGTGTTGTGCAAATTTTCATTATTTCTTTACAGGTTATTTTTTTATTGAGAAACAAATGATTTTATTGAGAAACAAATAGCAATGAGACAGTTTCAAAATTGATTATAGGACAGTTTCAATAATTAGTACATTGCATATTGTTGTCTTAGTGGTTATTCACTGTTCAAGATGCAGACATGATAGGCTATCCATAAACACTATTAGAACAAATCTTACTATTCATTGAATTAGGAGAATGTGGCTATATACCTATCCTAACTATTTTGAATATACAATACAAAATGGCCATTCATTTGTACCCCCTTTTATATTTAATTTTGGCAGAGATGGGTATTCTATTGCCATTTAAATATTGTAGGTGTGTGAATTCAGCAAACTAATCCAATCTAGTCCAGAAGTCCATAATAGTAGTGGGTTATCTATAGGACTGCCAATGTCAGAAGTTGTTGACTTGAGCCTTTTACAGCTCAGCATATTAATATGGCTTTACTTTTTATACCTCATTTTTATACTTTTCTGCTGGATGGTTAAGACCAACATAAAGCAAGAGCTATATAACAATAACTGTAACTTTTGTATCTGACAAGGTCAGTCAAATCTCCTCAGAACTTACCCTGAAATCTTGTATTGCAGTTTGTAGATCCTTTGTCAGTGTCAGCCATGTGGATGAGTCATGGCCATTGCTTGACCAATTTGCTCTCTGTGAAAGCCTGAGAGAATGTTTTCTTGCTAGGTGACTATCCTTAGGCACACTCTACATCATTGATCACTTTCTTCTGTGGCCCCATAATCTCCTTGATCAGAAAATTTAGGACACAGCTGAGTTATGTGATGTTACAGTACAGGTTCTCCTATGTCCTGAGTCTTCATTGGCCTTGAAATGCTAGGGCCAAAATGTTGGTTGTCCTTACAGCCCTTCTTTTTCTCTATTTTTTGGTCTTCAAACTTAGGTTGTTAACTCTTAGGATGAGAAGCCTATTAGTATTATTATTACCCTAACTTTACAGGTTTTTTGACATCGCTCTCTCTCCTGTTCATAAAGCCCTACAGCTTCGTACATGTCCCAGGATCCTGCTGTGCATGGCCTGAACACTTTCCTGGTCTTTTTCCTCCCTTATCAAAGGCTTATTGTCAGTCTTGTCTCACCTAGTAATCCTCACACATTCAGATTTGGAAAATGGTCTAGAGGAAAATTGGTTCATCTCATATTCAAGTAATTATCTTTTTCTGGAATTACAGTTAACTTATATCTTAATTCTTGCTCTAGTTGCTAAATTTTTGGTTTTTATAGTTGATATGCAGGGGACATTAGACTTCCACTATTATCCATACCCTTTACAGAAATGGAAATACATACACACACATAAAATGAGCACACAAACTGTGGAGTTCAATTTTATTCAGTGAATGAGCTCCTTTGAAGAAAAACCACCAAAAAGCAGCTTCTTTAGAAAGCATGCAATCTTTCCCTTCCATTCTTCTTTTTGCCACTCCAGCAAAAATCCTCAGCTGGGTCTTCCATGCCTAGAACCACACTGACCAAGTTGGGTGTTCCTGTGCCAATTGATTTCCTGTGCCAATTGATTATGAATTAGTCCACCACAGTGACCTTCATATTTCTCATAAATTTAAATGATTTATGCTTTGTGATAGCCACTGATCTCAATTATTTATAAGGTAAGAATATAGACTTTGGGGGTTATATATTCACAGTATTTTTTTACACTCTAACCTTCAATAAACATCACTAGAATCAGCTTAATAAGCACTAATAGCTACTAGCATTCACTTCTGGGTGAGGACGGCCAGGCATTTTTTCAGGTGCTGCATCAGAATTAGCTCACATTGGTTCCCTAACAACCCTGTGGTTCCCCTGTCATTTCCAACCCTTACATAAGGAAACTGAGGAATAGAGAATGACTTTTGTATGAAGCTCAGTGATCATGTAGGAGAGTAAAGATATGCATGTAGCCTCTCTAGATAGATTGGGCAACACCTGAACCATTTCAGTAGAAGGTCTCTTGGCATGGATCCTGAATCGGCCAAATTCTGTAACTTGTCTTTCTAAAAACTTCTCTGTCTCTTGTACCATCTAAGTTTTCTTCTCATGATTTTAAAATTTAAAAAATTATAGGATATGAGGTTATGCTTGGATTCAGTTAAATGATGTACAGGAATTTTCTTATAAGGAATGACTATGACATCTCATCTAAAAGCATACTCATGTTGTCTATAAACCGAGGGAGCCATGCCTGTGGCACTGGCATCCGCAGCCTACAGTCCACTCAACTTCACAGGCACTGTCGCTGTTACTAGTAGATGTAGCCTGTTTGTTCTTTATTCATGGCTGCATTCACTATTCCAAATTATGTAATTTATTAAAATATTTGTATAAACTGTATATAATAGGCAAATAAATAAAAATGTTGTCCATCCAAACTGTTCTAAAAAATATACATGAAGGGCCGGCGGTATAGCTCAGCAGACTAAGCACTTGCTTAGGTAAGCGCAGGGACCAGGGTTCGATCCCTGCTTCCGCTTGCCGCGCCGGCCCCGCCTTCGGGTGCGCTGAGCCGGCGATTGGAGTCAGGGTGTGGTGGCGCGCGCCTGTGATCCCAGCACTAGGGAGGCAGAAAGCAGGAGGATCACTATGAATGTGGGCTGCATAGTGAGACCCTGTGTACAAAAAAAAAAAAAAAAGAAAGAAAGAAAGAAAAAAAAAAGAAAAACTAAAAGATCTACATGAGATGTAAAAATATGGATCATAATTGCTACAGCACAGTCTTTATGTTTTTAGTCAACTTGGGAGAAAATAAAATATGAGGCTGTGCAGTGATTGCCCTATGTGAATCTGCATGTGCCCAGAAATAACCAAAATACTCTAAAATATGGGAGATGATTGAATAAGTTCTGGAAAATCTGGGCTACTATACCACGAGTCAAATAACACATCATTTAAATTAGAATTCAAAAACCTCTAATGATGCAACGTGTCACTCTATATAGTGTAATTTTTAAAGCAATCTAAAATTCATATAGGTAACATATTGTTATGTTCTTGTTTTTTTAGTGGAACCAGAGATTAAGCTCAGACCCTTGTGCTTGCCAGGGAAGCACTTATTCTGCTGAACCATCTCCCCAGCCCCCTTTTGCCACTTCCCTGGCTCCCTTGAGCCATCTCCAAGAATTCTATTATATTCTTATATTACCAAATATGAATTAATCTCTGAACAATCACTGAATTATACAGAACAATACCTGCAAAGGAATAATTAGTGAATATTTATTGACTAAAATAACTGAAGCATGCATAAATAAATAGAGAACAGTACAGAATGGGTAAGATGTTAATTTTGACTATCACTGGGCAGTGTGATTTTGCTATAATATTTTTGTATTTTGTTTTTGTTTGCTGTTTTCATTCTCTTTTCTTGTTGCTGAGACAAAATATCTGACACGGGACGATAAAGGAGAAAAGGTTTATTTTGGTACAGTTTGCAGAGCTTTCAGTGCATGGTTGGCTGAGCCCAAGACAGGGAGACGTGGCAGAGGGGCATCGCAGTGGAGAAGCAGCCCACAGGAGGCAGGCAGGAGGAAGCAGCCCAGCAGCGAAAGCAAGAGGTGACAGCAGCCCTCTTTCTGTACTCTACATTCTACCTGAACTACACACACTTCGAGTGGGGAGCACTCACACCCAGGGTGGGTCTTTGCACCATTCACACCCACAGCTGTGCCAAACCAAACAGCGAACTGAGTTCATAATCACACACCATTAATCACAGCATCACACCGTCTAGAAAAGCCCCACCCATGACTGCATGAAGTTTTAGAGGGGCATCTAGATGGAAGCCATAACATTGGCACTTTCCAAACATGGTATATGTTGTATAATTTTGATAGAACTAAACAATATCTTCCAGTGTGTTACAGAGAAATTCAAAACTGCATGTGAGTCAAGCAGCAGGTACAGTGTTTTCAGTTGTCCTATGGGGAATTAGCAAAGAGGCACAAGGAAAATGTTACGTTGCGAATGCCTTGGACTATCATGAAGATAAGAGGATCTACAGTTTTGAAGCTTCAGTACACAATACTTAACTGGCAGGGGAGATACCACAAAAACTTTTAAGTGATGCAAAGGTGGTAGAAGGGTTATTTGTGGACAATGAAGGGAAGTACATTCTAGGCAAGGAGGATACATGTGAGAAATCACTAATTTAAAAAGTATACAGATAGACATAGAAATACAGCACCTGATAAACCATTTAAACACAAACATGTCAGCCAGAGCAAAAGCCAGGAGCCAGGCATCAATCAATAACACAAGCACCCTGTGTGTGATTATAGTTATCATGTAAAACCCATTATCTTGCTGTTGATGGAGATCTGAGCATCATAAACCTGCATGTCCAAGGGGAGAAAAGAGAGTATTTGAAGAAATAACGTTTTCTTTTGGTAAGAAACATCTGTAGAGACACCACCACAATCTTAGTTTAGTTCCTTGGAAGCTACAGGCCAAGGTAGAAAATACTCTCGTGGCTCTGATCCCACTCAATATTGACATCTCCAAGGTTTGAAGCACCATCCACTCTGAGAGGCCCCATGTGAAGTAATAACTGCATTTTCTAGAAGTTTATATGGGCCACATAAATGCTTTATGTGAAATAGCGAAAATTTTGAATTTATTATGGCAAACACAAATTTTTGATAGATTATATTTGAGGCTCCTAAAAATGACACAGAGTTATCTCCTGAAATGACCAGATATGTTAAACAGAGAAGGGGGAGATAAAAGAAATGCCAGCATGAGCCCTGTAAGCCATGCTTAGCTCTTAACTCCCACACCATACTGTGACAAGGGTCTTACTTGTCTTTTCCATTTCACAGAAAGAAAACTAAGGTCCTGTAAGTTTCTGAAGTTAGCCCAAATCCCATGGTGAAAAACAGCGAAACAGGGTCCTCGTGCTTCAGAGTCAAAGCTTCTGCTGCTCCCCACGTCGCATTTCACTGCAGTGCCAGAGTTGCATTGCCTTGGCCTTACAGCTGCTGAGCTCCCCCTGTACACACCTTCCCTCGGTCTGCTCCTCCAGCAAATGCAGGAAGTACATTTCTCTGTGGAAAAGTTCACTGCTCATAATGCAGTTAGTTATTTGCACATCTGCCAACCCCAATAGCTAAGTGCACCTCCCAGGTCAGAACAGTACTGCATCTTTATTATTATTATTATTATTATTATTATTATTATTATTACTATTATTATTATTATTTGGCCAATATATTACTATGTAAAACACTCAGAAATTTTTGAGTTTTAAGCTATCATGTACCCAAACAATGTTCTATGAAGCAGTTAAGAATTTAAATCCACAAGGTTATCCATGGCATTTACAGAGCATGTTCAACACCTGTGGTAAATGAATTTGATGCATTCTTAAACTAATATACTTGTCCATAAAAATTTCTTAACAATTACTGATTTTCACTCCCTACTAAGTCAGTGGAAGTATACTTAGGAATAGGGAAAAAGGCAACATCCTGCCCTCATTGAGCTGACACTCTACACAGCTGTAGCTACTGCTTTAGATAAACATGGCAAAAAATAGCTTCTGTAATGAGATGATAAGGAAACGAGCATAAGACAAAGCAAGTGCAGGACTCTCCAACAGCAGGGTGGTTGGATGCTGTAGGAACTGAGAGAAAGCAATGAGGCTTGTGCACAGTGAGCAAAGGCAGGAGGCCTCAAATGACGTTAGAGAGATGATCACACGTATTTTCACAAGATTACAGATACCTAATAAGGTTAGGGGTTCTATTATATCCACCTTAATGTTTGCATGTTGAAAAGAGGTAGCATGCTCACAAAGCAATCAGAAAACTGGCTCAGAAGAGGAAGGATAATGGGAAAGACAGATATTGTTAGACTCATAATAAATATATTTCTTCATTGAGTCCCAAGAGGTAAAAGACTCCTCTTGCAACAAACTGTAAACCTTGTGAAGGAACAAGGAGAGAACAAAACTTCAGCATAGGAGACAATTCTGAGTGAGGTACAAAAATCACATCAGCAGGCACGCAAAGAAGAAAAAGGAGGAGGAAGAGGAGCAGGAGATGAGGGGAGGGGGAAGAAAAGAAGGAGAGAAAGGGAGAAGGAGGAAGAAAAAGAGGAGGAGGAGAAGGAAAAGAAGAAGGAGGAAGAAGAGGAAGAAGAAGAAAAAGGCTGTGCAGTAACATTAAAAACAGGAAAAGTTGAATGACAATGGAGTGTCCACC